>JANCOA010000029.1:757377-774093 GCA_024363135.1 Leptodoras oyakawai | reverse complement strand
TAACAAAGGACGTTGCCTCAAAGCAGCTTTACAAAGACAAGAAATTAGGACATGGCCTGTAGGCCTTGTCCCCAACATCAGAGTGTGAATCAGAATCAGAATCAGTCTGAGTGTGAATCAGAATCAGAGTGTGAATCAGAATCAGAATCAGTCAGAGTGTGAATCAGAATCAGAATCAGAGTGTGAATCAGAATCAGTCTGAGTGAGAATGTGAATCAGAATCAGAATCACAGAATCAGTATCTTTTTTGCTAATAAGCAGTAATGTGTTAGGAACAAGTAAAAGCTTCTGACTCATTCTTATACAGAGGGCTGTGTTTATTTAGTAACAGCCTCTGCTTTTTTTTACATTTTATTCATAGTCATCTGAAAGGCAAAACCTGACCTGAAATCAATATACTTGCTGTGAGAAGTCTGAATCATTTGACCCATGCCCTTAAGTAACAGCAGACAGTAGTGTAAATAAACAAATCGAAATATTTCAAACTGACCCAGACTTGTACTCCACCGTATTCACTGCTACTTTCTACAGTTTAACCTCACAAAGAATGAAGCACTCTGTGTGGTGCTGTTACTAAACCCACCCTGAAGTTCATTGTTTTATCTAGATTGTATTCCTCTTGCCAACATTTTATTTTATTTATTTATTTATTATTTTTTCCCCCGATTTTCTCCCTATTTTAGTCGTCTCCAATTCCCACCCGTCAGTGTTTCCCCCCTTGTCACAACGAACTGCCAGTCAGGGACATGACGCAAGCCGCCGCCGCCTCTTTTCGAACTGCGGCTCATGCAACCTTTGGGAGCGGTGTAGCCCAGAGGAAAGCGCCCACCTCTTGTATGCATGAGCTTACAGACCCCCATGACTGCACAGTGTTGCGCTGATTGACATGGAGGGAGAGCGTATGCCCACCCTGAGAGCACGGCCAACCTTGCTCTCTCTATGGGCAGCTATAGCATCACCCGGATTCGCACCCGGAACCGCTCCCTCACCAGCGTGTCTCATTTCTCTCTCTCTCAAGAAAACAACAACAAGTTGTTGCAGCTTTACCTCTGACACTGGAACTGGAGACTCCTTCTGTTATTGCTACATAAATGACATCTCCTAACAGTCAATAACTGTATATTTTTCTTCTACAGCACCTGCTGTACACTTCCCCGTGACGGATCTGTTACTATAGAAACGACAGAACTGTTCATTAGTTAAGGGGAAAGTTCAGAGTGTTAAGAGGAGTGCTGGCACGAGCGTAGTATCATCTAGAATATCCAGCTCAGATTATCCTTTAACGCAGGAAGATTTTGTAACAGTGAGATCTCTGTCTGTAAAGAAATTGTATAGTTTATACAAATATTGTAACCTTTTTAAAAAGTTTCTCGAAGAACCGTCTGGGTCTGTTGAAATGTTGGGTTTCGAACTAAGTCATCAAGTTGTACATAAAAAAAATCGGCCTTTTTCTCTTACTAACAGTGCCCTTTCTTTTTTTTAACCTTTTATCCTACTTTACATTTCCAGACCCCAAGGCTTATACTGTGGACAAGAATGCAGGATGACTAAGCGCATTTCAGCTCATAAAGAACCGACCAAGGTTTTCACAGAGTTTAAAAACACAGCCACTAACTTTAAGGTCTAAGAATTGACTCGGAAAAGAAAAGTCGACGTTTTTCTTAGAAGAAAGGACGTTTTCACGCCAATAATTTTCAGGCGAATGATTACATTTCAGACAGGCATAATGAAATCTGACGGGATCCTGTCTGTGGTGCGTTTAATCACACTAACACCATAGATCAGATGGAGAATTTCTGTCTAACTACAGCATTACCCAGAGTGCCTCAGAGAAAGGATGGCTGTACGCTCTAAACGTCATGCTTTAGTCATTTCTGGGGGAAAAAACACAACTTATATATAAATCACACAGTTTCTTTGAGAGAGGATGGATAAAACACTACAATCCTGAAATCCATGATAATCGACACCATCACAGGCCGCAAATCACCATTTCGGCTCAGGTTTTCTGTTTTGTCCCTTAAAACAAGTGTGTTTCCTCCGTCACCTCGAAGTTTAACCTTCAGAAATGTGACAAATACATGCATCATGTTTCTGAACGCCAGAAATGCAGATCATCACGATCATCAAGATACATCTTTCAGAGTCATGTCAATAACCAAAATGTAATTAAATCAGTTTCCGATGTGAGACGTTTGACAAATATTATATCACGATACATGAACGTTTTTTTGAACCCTGCCTTATAGATGTGGAATTCTCTATACAACCTGGATATGCTTAAACAATAAACACCAGCGGAGTGAAACAGACGACACCCTGTTAGCCGAACTCAAATCAAATCACAACCCGACTCTCTTTTGTTTGGTTTTACCAAAATATGAAGTTCATGAATGTGACTGGAATGAGAAAACCTGTTTTTACAGATACTTCCTTTTGCAAATCATGCGATCATTAGACTTGGTGTAAATTCAATAAGTAATTTGTAAGTAAGTAAATAATGACAGCAGGGCAACATCACGAGAACGTTTAACCTTCAACATTTACACAGAAATAAAGTTTTTCTAAAAGGAATGTGGGCGGAAAAAATGTTCAAGTTAACCGTCCGCCTCTGACTCTAAAAAAACATTGCAAAAAGTATCTTCAACATTTTGAAGGAATCGTTATTTTTATCTAAATGTATCATTTGGAAGTAAAGCAGTACATAGAACCAAAAAAGGGTTCGTTTGGGTTCTACTGAAAACATCATGGTTCTAGTTAGAACCTTATGGTTCTACATCATCTATCCAAGAACCATCTGTATAAAAAAATCTTAATGAAAAATGTAAGCAGTAGAGAGAGTTTACACCTCAGGTATCTATCTATCTATCTATCTATCTATCTATCTATCTATCTATCTATCTATCTATCTATCTATCTATCTATCCTGTTTTTACCTTGGATGTTATTATATGAAATATTATAGGTTATTGCTTATTGTAGTTCAGTTAGTCGAGGTATTTGAATTAACTTAATAAAATGTCAATTGTTAAAGAGTGACTTACATTTATATCATTTTATACAACTGAGCAGTGGGTTAAGGGCCTTGCTCAAGGGCCCAACAGCTTGGTGATGCTGGGGCTTGAACCCCCAACCTTCCATTCAGTAACCCAACACCTTAACCATTGAGCCAGCCCTGCCCCTAACTAATTAACTAATTAACTAATGAATTGATTGATTGATTGATTGATTTATGTTATTGAGAATTATTATTAATTATTAAGAATGATTAAAAATGTGGCCAACCAAGGAACGAAAAGGTTTGGGAAATTGATTGAACCTTTTAAAGGATATATATATATATTCTTTTAATGGAACTCTCTGAAATGGTTCCATATAGAACCTTTTGAGGGTGCCAACTACTGTATATAGCAAGCTGTAGAATGTTTTAAGGTTTAATATAGAGCCATGTGTTTTTGTGTGTAGTTGTGTGTTTTGGGGAATATAACGTCGTGTGTAGTAACGTGAAGCTCGGATCTGTAGGGATGCAACCACAAAAGGAAATCCACATTTAAAAAGCTCATGCACATGATAAAGTCTGTACAGACTACTGGTGCCACTTTTCTTCTTAACCTTGGGAGCATTCCGGCCTGTTCCGAGGTGATCTTTTTTTTCCAGAGAATTGTAGCCTAAAGGATTTGTCCAAAACTGGCCTTCTTCACTCTGTGCCTGTGAAGGAACACCGTCCTGCTGAGCATTCCTCTCGCTCCATAGCCTCGAGCTCGGTGGAGACGTGTAAGAAGCGGTAATGTTATCGAGCCCCTTCTGAAGACGCCCGGATCCCTACGACCTTTCTGTGTTTTGACCTGGCCGTCTTCTGCTAACAATTTAAAAATCGCTCTGCTCATCGATCAGCAAGAGAAACCCATCAGGATCGTATCAGGGAGATTTTGTTGTCAAAAACATGAATCATGAACCTGTCCTGCAGGGTTGGAGGAAGATTATTTATGACGTCTGTCTTCAGAAGGAAGTGATGTATGACGATGACAAATGAAGTAACCGTGGCGATGGTTGATAAAGCCTTATTGTTATCAGGACAACTGAAGCATGGCTGGAGTTTCTTGCTTTTTCTATATGTCTCGCTCTGAAGTAACAAATATATAAACATATATAATATACGTGTCTGTCTGAAAATGTTCTTACTCTATAAAAAAAAAGGTCATTGTTGACAGATCAGTGCAAGAACACCATTATGTGGCAGCGTGCACTTGTCCAGGCTTGTCATGCTTTTTTTTTTTGACCCACATTCGATTTCCAACAACAACAACCGCCTTTTTGTCCACTCGCCATCACCATCACCATCGCCATCATCTCTTTCTCTCTCTTCATTTCTGAACGACAGAACGTTTGGCCCCTGAGGCGTGTGCAGGATGGGAGGAGGAGGAGGAGGAAAAGGAGAAGGAGGAGGAGGAGGAGGAGGTGGATGACTGACTTTTGACAGACAGACAGACCGTGAAAGGGAGAGAGAGAGAGGGAGAGAGAGAGAGAGAGAGAGGGATGAAGGGGGTTAAAAATGACCCTAGGGCGAAACTTCAAGGGGAAAAGCTGGCACTTTCAGGCTTGAAACATTTCACTTTAAATATAATGAGTTTCTCCAGCGCACGCCGGCCTGAGACGGATAAAGGGAACAGGTTTCTGCCTCATTAGAAACCAGCTTAACGTGTCATAAAAAAAGAAAAAAGAAAACCCACTCGGTTAAGCGTGTAACCATATAGGCAGCACGGGAGAATTTTATTTTTATGATGGATACTCGAGACACCTAGAACAACATTTACTCACAGCTACACTGCTTTTGCCTTTCTTCCCGGTGTGCTGCCTTTACAGGACGCTAATCACTGGGATTCTTTAAAGAAATGAGAAAAGTGGCACGTACTTAGTGGCGAGCAGCATGTTTTTCCGTGCGTGGATCTCGTTGGGGTCCGTGTGCTGTCGGTTGAGGTACTCGGACACGGCCTTGGTGGGGAATTCTGTTTCGCAGATGTAGCCAAAGTCTCGTGCTAAATGAACAGCTTCTCCTGGTGAAGAAAAATAATCAGGATTATAAATATAAACATGGGCTGGACAGATTGTTTGCTGTAATGTGAGCAGGGTGAAATAATGTCACTACTTAGCTCTGGAATAAAACTGAAATAGGATGAACTAATAATAAAATAAAAGTTACAATACTGTTTTTTAAACAAAAAAAAGGAAAACAAGGAAACCCCAATGTGGACTTTTTCTCCTCCATTTGTTGCTGTATTATTATTATTATTATTATTATTATTATTATTATTATTATTCTAATTACCTGCTTGTTTTCATCCCAGGCGGTCAAACAGACAGCAGGAAATCAGAAACAGATCTTCGGTGTGTTTCTCATTATGGAAGAGATTAAGGAGTTTACTAGCCTTGGGTTAAATCCTCTCTAAGTGATTTTTTCGCATGTTTTTGTACGATAGATTTTAAGATGTTAGGAGTCATAAAACTGTGGCTCTAAGATCAGACAGCCCTTAAGATTTGTTTGGTTTTAGACTTAACGCGGGTTTTTTGGGGTGTAAAGCTTCTCACGTGTTCAGCCGTGTGCAAAAAAAACATTTAGTATAACTAAACTATTATATAATAAATGAGCCTAATCCGCGTCTTAAGCAGGTCATTATAAACAGTTATAATCGTATTGTAATGTCTGTGCATGTTTGTGCGCAAAAAAAAATCATCCAATGGGAACTTTTTTGACTCTTGCACAGGCAATGGGAAAAAAAAGTGAAATGATGAGGTGAATAGGGAGAGCGAGTTTACCTTCCACCAGTGACGTCAGCAAAGTGACGTTGGCAGCTTTGCGTCTTCCTGCTGGTAAATTCAGCCCGATTTTTTCCAGCTTCTCTCTCAGACTTCGGCCACCGTTTTTCGACTTCGCCCTGAATGGAAGACAGGAACAAGCGCGTTGTGTGTCCATTCTTGTATCATCAAGTTTTAAATCGTTTATCGTCTTACAAACAGGACACGGAAGATGCGCATCAGATAAAACAAATCATAATCTAAGACTCCTTTGATTTGATTAACATGTTACACGCTAAATCTAATAATAATAATAATAATAATAATAATAATAATTATTATTATTATTATTATTATTATTATTATTATTATTATTATTATTATTATTATGCTTACAGAAGCTGGGACAGTCGATGACACTCGCTCAGCAGTCATGTCTATAGAATTAAAAGTGTTCAGTGCGCTACGTTTAAATTAAAGCTAGTACCGCATTTCTACAGAATTCTACATAATGCACTCTATGCATTTATATTATTGTTGTCTTCATAGGTTACTAAAATTCGTAAATAGACATTTATTAAATTATAAAGACCGACGCGAGGGCAGTGATCCCACTGGCGTGATCAGTAATAATGGTGATGAATGTTGAAAAATAAAATCAGACGTTTGTGGAATCCTCTTGGACTGACAAGCAAGTCAATCAGTGAACTTTGATTTTGATTTAAATTTCATTTGCGCTATATTTAATAATTTAAACCAAACTCTTAAAATGACATGACGTCCAATTGTACGTAGACCTGACAAACAAACAAACAGTTTTTACTATTTTCTTTTCTTTAGTGTACTGCAGACATATGAAATGCCATCCGGCACAACTTAACACATACTTTAACTATTTATTATCATCATCATCATCATCATCATCATCCACACAACATGTTTTTCTATTACTGTATACCTATTTTATTTTCCTTCTTCTAGGCTTCTTCTAATGAACCTGCACTGGAGCGCTTCGTGGTCTCGTTACCTTTTTTGTCATCCATATTCATGACTATCACTGCATGTGAGAATAAGTTAAAATCTATGCGCGCTTCTCTGCATGTCAGCAGTGTATTTACTCTACAGCTGAACAGATCTAGCCTACAGGTTCCTACTCGCCATCTAGCTGACTTCCTGCTCGAACCTCGGATTACAGCCCTGCCCTGTATCCGCATGCTTCGCCTAATTCCTGTCCTGACTGGTCTAACAGTCTATGATGAGCTTTATTTTATAACTGCTCTATCATTATCTTTATGTCTAAACCTATAACTCTGGCTTTTATTACAGCCTATAAACTGGAACAGCAAAGCAAACTCACGTACAAATAACTCAGGGGAGGATGTGCTCCCCCTGCTGAGGCTTTGTAGCTCTGAAACTTTCTTTAAAATGCCTAGAAAAACATGACGATACGCTGCATACCCATAATGCACTTTATCAACTCTGCGTTACGCTCTCGGAGAAATGCGGTGGTAAAGCCCACCTTTACAAACTTACAAACGTTCATGTGATACCTTAACTCTAAAGTATGCTTGTTCTTCTTCTTTTTTAAGAGCGCTAAAACGTGCACAGTACCAGGTCCAAGATAAAAAGGGAACCGATGTTTGGTTATTCTCAGTGTATAGAGAACACTTTTTTGCCAGCCTACATGATTAACCTGACATGTTCAGTAGGCTTTTGTACATGTACATATATTAGCATTAGGTATTAACTAGTACCTATAAGTAAATGTTCATTAAAGGTGATTTGACATTTCTGTCTATGAGGACTGAAGGTTAGGAAGCCATGGTGTACAGAGTAAAGGCACTCTATTGGCGATTTAAGGCTTCATGGTTATTTAGCTCATATGCAGTGTAATGTGCAGAAGGGAGCCGGAAGTGACGCACCTGCGCAGCACCCCACCGAGCAGGGAGGCGTTGAGGCACTCGGGCGGGGAGAGTCTGCGCTGCACTTCTCCCACCGTCACCTTGTACTTGGAGGTGGAGCTGAGCAGAGACAGGCGGCCCGGTACCGAGCAGAACACCTCGTTCACGTTCACGCTGACGCCGCCGATCAGCCCGTCTTTACTCATCATCAGAGACGTCACGCTTTTGTGCGGCATCGGGACTGCGGGATGGACACAAGGGGCACAAAAAACAAGATGAACCTCCGTTTAACAGGCAACAACTTTATTCTAACAGGCTAAAAGAGCCTCTAAGTTCCGACAAGCGCTGCACTATTCACCCAAAACACAATTCATCACGGCAAACAGCGGTTCTTTTAGAAATCCATATTTTAAATAGTGTCATACATCATACAGTATATTGCGTGCATGAAAAAATAAATGAAATGAATAGAACGTAGAGACGTTTGTTTCATTTCATTTATTTTTTCATGCACGCAATATACTGTATTTATTAAGTTATTTGTTTATTATCCTTGGCTTTTAATCCAAACTTCAAGAAGTCGAAGTCACATATAAACTCGAGAACAGAAAATCTTCACAGCTCATAAATACATAAATAAACAAACAATATATTAGACAGGTGCTAATAATATTCCTGAAATAAATCTATACGGGGGGTAGGGCTAGGCGATATAATAATAATAATAATAATAATAATAATAATAATAATAATAATAATAATAATAATAATATAAACTGACTGTAAAATGCTGTTTTGGTGCTAAAATTGTATTGGTGCTAAAATGTTTTTGACATTTTTCAATGTTGCATATGTTTTCTATTATTTATTTTATTTTAATATAAAAAACTATGAATTTTTTGTATTAAGTTTTTTTGTATGCTATATTTAGAATGCTTGTTGCGTGCTGATGTGTTGCATTGTGTTGCATTATGTTGCAGTTTGTTGCATTGTGTTGCACTGTGTTGCAATGTGTTGCAGTGTGTTGCATTCTGTTGCATTGTGTTACAGTGTGTTACAGTGTGTTGCAGTGTGTTACAGTGTGTTACAGTGTGTTGCATTGTGTTGCACTGTGTTGCATTGTGTTGCATTGTGTTGCAGTGTGTTGCAGTGTGTTGCATTGTGTTACAGGGTGTTGCATTGTGCTGCAGTGTGTTGCATTGTGTTGCAGTGTGTTGCATTGTGTTGCACTGTGTTGCATTGTGTTGCATTGTGTTGCATTGTGTTGCATTGTGTTGCATTCTGTTGCATTGTGTTGCAGTGTGTTGCATTCTGTTGCCGTGTGTTGCATCGTGCTGCAGTGTGTTGCATTGTGTTGCAGTGTGTTACAGTGTGTTGCCGTGTGTTGCATCGTGCTGCATTGTGCTGCATTGTGTTACCTGGTCATGCTGGGTCACACAGTGTTAGGCGACGTTGTTGTTGCATTATGTTGTTTATTGTTGTTAGGTAACGTTACATTTCACTGTGTCATTACGTTACAGTATTGTTTCCTGTGCTATACGGTGTTATGTTGTTTTGTTACAGCGCGGTGTGTGAAAGCACGTTATGTGTGTGTTCCGTTACACTGTTACATCACATGACATTATTGTATTGTGTTACATTTCCTTAGGCTACCTTGTATTCAGCTCAAATAAGATTTAACTTTTAGTTACAATTACATTACAAAAAGGGGTTACACATGTTAATCATGGCTTATTCTATTTTAATCAGACATGTCGGGATCACTCTAGAGGCTGTCTAAACTCTTCTTTAATCGCAGTATAATATATGATCCGGGCTACTTGTCTGTATATTTAGCACCAGGTTGGTTTAAGACCGCATAGCCTACAGAGATTAAAATATTCGTCCTGTGAAATATAGGTTATGATGTGAGGGAGGGGGCTCCCCATTAAAGACCCTGTGTAAGTGAATTCGTGTGATATGGGACTCCTGGGACTAAGTGGCGCTTTAGGACTTCAGGAAACTCAGTTTCCGATGATCCTACTTACAGTTCCGAGCAAAAAAAGAATGAAATTGTGATTAGAGCATGAGCACTGACTGAAGAGCATGAAGATGAAGACTGGTGAGGGATGTCCGTGACTGACCCTGAACAGACCCACACCCTCACATGTGCCCTGAATACTGTGTTTTCTTGTGGCATAAAATCGGAGTACACTTCCAAATAAGAGTACTAAACAGTAAACAGTACCTTTCCTGGAGTGGTTCGCTTATCTGTTGTACCTTTAATCTGTGTGACATATGATGTATCTGGACCCTAATTACACTACACTACTGCTACAGTGAGTCGCTGTGTTTATGAGCGTGGATTCGTCATGTGGTCGAAACCTGTCCCTTACAGGTTTAGGTTACTTTCAAAGCCTTTTGTTTGGCATTTTATTGAAGAAAATAATAAAGAAAATGATTCGCATCTTTCTTACGAGCTTCACTCTACACTGCACACCCACTCTGATCTTCACAACCGTCCAAAAGGTCTCCTTTAGAGTCAAACAGAACTCGAGAAAATTCGATCATTTATTCTTATGGTCGTTTTTTAAATTATTATTATTATTATTATTATTATTATTATTATTATTATTATTATTATTATTATTATATGCCAAGCGCCTCAGAGAATGACACAACGTCTGTCTTCTTCTGTTATAAAACAAAGGCAGTGTGAAGCGCGAGCCCTCTCCCGACCCGGGTTACGGTCTCGTTTGCTCCAGCACGTGCACTCGAGAGTTGGCGCGGTGTTGAGCGCGCGCTGCCTTTTTTTTTATATCACAGAATGCAAGAATAAGAGGGAAGCAGATTTCACCGGGCGTCTGTCGGATGTCAAATATTTTCATGTAAAAAAAAGAATTATATATATTATATTATTATATGTTAACGCCGCAATGTTTGGCAGGAAAGAGTTAAACATGTGCTACAATAATGCAGTGTTACAGGAAACATTATTTAATGCTTTAGCTAACATTTCCACACCCTATAGATAAGACAACACGTCTGGAAGAGAGAGGACCGGAGTGCAGTGGCTCTGACTTTGTGTTTGCGCTGTTTCAGAGCTCAGACACTTCCCTAAAATGAGGAGAGTTAAAAGGCTTTTTGTGAATAGGGACAGTTTTACGGCAGCTACGTAAACATTTTACTACTTAGTAAAAAATCTGATTTTCCCACAGCACATGTAGCGATCACTTCCTCCCTGAGCCTGATCTTTAACCCCTAACCCTTCACATAATTGTAATCTTTTGCTAACTACCACATAACCACCCCCCTCCCCCCACCACCCCCCACAACCACTCAGCTCTTTTTTTCCTTTGCTTTTTATTGCAGCTCCTCTAATTATCGATTGTTGATTGACTCGCGCCAACGTTAAATCGCTCTCGGGCACGTTTTCCCTAACAACGACGCCCTCGGTCATTTAGGGCGCGCGCTCAACGTCAAAATGAACGTCTCTTTAACGAAGCCCTAATGTGTAACAGCGAGTGCGCGAGTCCGCCGAGACACGGGCTCAGCAGGGATATTGTGTGTGTGTGTGTGTGTGTGTGTGTGTGTGTGTGTGTGTGTGTGTGTGTAGGGAATAATAGAGAAAATGAGCTCTAAACGAGCTCTCGAGATCGGGAAATCTCCATCCATCACCATGGCCGCTTAAGGTCCGTCCTCTGGGAGAAACCCACATTTCCCGTTAACTAAATTACCGCCAAATGTCTCGAGCACCGGACAAATATTAACACGAGCCCAGGGAGCGCGCGCTGAGCTCGGGAAAGAGAAAAGTGCATGACACTAATAATAATAATAATAATAATAATAATAATAATAATAATAATAATAATAATAATAATAATAATAATAATCAATTAAATCAATGGATAAAATATTCATTAAATTGTTTCGTTTTCTTTTGGGTTAAGGGGGTGGGGGGTGGGGTGGTGGTGGTACAAAGCACGTTTTATATCAAAGTACATTCCGACTTGTAGATCGTTTATTTTTGTTTTTCTCGGAAATCAGAAACAAATGTGGGTTTTCTTGCAAGTTTTATTATTTTTAATTTTCGAAAAACTGAACAAAGTGAACTGAACACATTTCTCTTACTTGACAAACTAAGCATTTTATTCTCAGCGCATTAAATTGGTTTTAAATTAAGTTTAAATTCAGTTACTTTGATTATTATTATTATTATTATTATTATTATTATTTATTTATTTATATATATTTTTTATCCTTTACTGTACAAGGAACGGGCTAATGAACATGACAAATCCTGCCAGTAATTATATATTATGTAACTGTGTAGTCGGTGTGTAAATGGTGTCTGATATCTGATACCTGCTCTCAGGTGTGTTTCACATTATTTGAAAGACGGGGGTCTCCCCCTCTCCATTATCTATAAATAAACTGAATAAACGCAAAAATGAAATTATTCCCGACTTTACCTTTTTTGATAACGGACTGATCCAGGATGTTCATTCCACTGTTATTGGCGTCTTCTACGCCCTGTAAAACACACACACACACGCGGTGTAATCAGAAATGTTATTTTATAGCACCCTGCCGCTTCTGTCAGTCTGTGAATGATGTTTTAGCTTCAGACACTCCAGACTGAGCAGAAGTGAAATAAATAAACACACATGAAGAGCAGCAGGAGTGTGTAGCATGTGGAGGAAACACAATGTGTGACTGATTTAAGGTGTCTGGACCTGAAAGCTAACAAAACATGGCAGGTGGGTTTAATATTATTACTGTTGTTGTGTCAAAGTTTATTAGAGGAATTTAGCAGCTAGCCAAGAGCCAGGAGTCGTGTGTGGAGTCATTACTGAGAAATGAGACAGCCTGAGAGCTGACAGATCTGACTGAGGAGCACGATTAGACAGGTCAAAGTGGTCCGCAATATCAACAAAACACAGTGTAAATACCCCAGATGACCGGAAGTTCAGGATTACTGCTATGCTGATGTGTGCTTTCTTTCTTGGTGATTTATCCAAACATACACACAGCCACATGCACTCTAACATCCCGTACTGTGGCAGAGTTACGCGTTAAAGCACAACGCAGGGCAAGAAAGGAAAGAGATAATGCCATGCTTGTGCAGATAACCGAACTACATCACATTAGACAAACACTAATCCATCAGTCTGAAGCAGGAAGACGGGAAGAAATGATGCATATGGATCATGTAGTAAAAAACGATCCTTCTGAAATAAATGTCAAACGCGCTTCTATTATTAAATAAAAAAGCACGGATAACCAGCTCACTGACACTCGGCTTTTGTAGGGCATTATAAAGCATTATAATCATTACACAAATTAGAGAGATATATTATACAACTTGCATGGAAATCCCGAGCTTTTAGCATGCGCGCGCGCCCGTGTGTAAGTGCGTGTGTAATGCGAATGCGCCCCGGGGTTAAATAACACACACACACACACATACACACACACACACACAAACTTGAGTAGGGCCTCAAATAAATCACGGATCTAAATATTTGTTTAGGGTTTAGGGTTATTACGTGTCATTTCGCAGCGATGCGCGTTAATCAGTTTTACAGGAGAAATAATGAGGATTAATGACATTCCAGGGAAAATAATAATAGAATTGATAATTATGCCTGAGAATCATTGCGTGTAATATATATGGAAATGATAGGCTACAAAATAATAAGAGTAACAAACAAGTAACACATAAGGAGACTTACGTGCGTGTCGTCCATGCCGTGCGCGAGGCCGTGCAGAGACAGGCTGTCCCCCATCCCGGCCTCGAGCCCGTGCGGCGCCGAGTGCAGGAGCACATCCGGTCGACGCACGGAAGAGGAGTAATCCCGAGTGCGCGGGTCAAGCCCGGAGAGCTGCGGCGGAAGAGACGCTCTGGGCTGCGGTAGCAGGGATGCACTCTCCCCGCCGACGTCCTGCCGCTGGCGCGAGCCCCACGGGTGCTGCTGGTGCGGCTGGTGCAGGGCGTTTAACGCGTACGGGTCATTCACGTGCGAGTACGGGTCCTGGCTCTGCGGGTAGGGCAGCGGCTGGTACGGCGGCGGGAAATACGGCGGCTGGAAGTCCGAGGTGGGCGCGTGCGAGAGCGGCGGCGCGCTGGAGTACGGAGCCTGAGACACCGAGCCGAGCTGGGAGAGTCTCGAGCTGTGGCCCGGTACGCCGTCATGGCGGTCCTTCAAACAAACACCACAGGAGCATGATTACAAAACCAAAAACAAACTAATACACTACACAAAGACAAACATTACTGTACCGGAAATGTATGGTCACCATGGACCATATGTAACTTTACACAGACTCTTAAAAATAAAGGCTATATAAAATAAAGTTGCATTGGAAAAAAAAACCACAAATAAAAATCTTGAGCTGGTGTGATGATGTCTTATATATTTGCTGAACAGACGGAACTTCAGGGAAACACAAACTTGTCTCAGTAGGATCAGTGCGGTACTCGGGGCGCGAGACGCTTCTGCTTTAAATGCTTGAAACATTTTTGTTTGTAAATCCTTTTATTTCTGCACAAAAACTGAACAAAAAAGAGTTTCCAAACGTCTCTAAAGCTTCCAAAATAACCCTCCGGAAAAAAAACGAAAAAAAAGAAATAAAAAAAGAGGTAGAAAGTTGCAGGAAAGACTGTTATACTGTTTCATTTACGCAAAAGAAAGAAAGAAAAGAAAAGAAAAGCGGGAGGACTTACCGTGGCCGAGTAACTGTGCACTAACATCTGGTGTTTAGAATCTATTCCCACACACACATACACACTCTCCTATACACACTCATACACTCACACACACACACAAACCCCGAGCCGACTTCGGGGAAGATCGGATACGCTGATAGAGAAGTGCGCGCGCGTTTCTGTTTCACCGCGCTGTCCGTCTCTCCTACTCGGTAACGCGCCTCGAGCTCCGCGAGCCTTACTTATCTTTCTTCCTCATCCGGTGTTTTTGGGCTCGGGTGTGTGTGCATGTGTGTGTGAGAGAGTGTGTGTGTGTGCGCATGCCGTCGCTGAGCTCCTGCCCCCGGAATAATCGTTATTCATGACTCTTTAATAAGAGCTGGAGAAAAAAAAGAGCAGCGCGGGAGAAACGGTGCGTGAAGGCGCCGTCCTGCGCTCGCGCTGCCTCCTGCGCTGCGTGGCGTGACGTGACGTTCATTCGGTGGAAGGAGAATCCCGTGCATGAGTGATGGGCGGGGCTTGTAGAAAATGGGAGAGGGGGGGGGAATCCGGTGCGCGCACACGCGACAAATAGTCAATACAGGGGAAACCACGCGCGCAGATACTGATACACTGATGCTCTCTCTCTCTGTGTCACACACACACACACACACACACACACGGTTCATCATAAAGTATCAACAATCCTGTAGCAGCTGAAAGCAAGAGGACATTTTCCTCTACCCCACCCTTCACTAACACCCCCCATAACCCCGTAACCCCATAACCCCACCCCACTGTTCCTATCATTATGGTCGATTTCACGCGCCGGGGTCGTGGTGTTTAATTACCCCGGCCGCGTGACTGTGACTGTGAGAGAAATGCCATGTGTGACTTTTTTTTTTTTTTTTTCAAAAGAAAGAAGACAAAAAAAGCCACACCGAGACAACTCTCACGCGCTGCACCCTGTTATCCTGCCCCACACCGAGCTGCAATAAATAAATAGACAGATAAATAAATAGATAGATACATAAATAGATAGATAGATAAATAAATAAACAGACACAGAAATAAATAGATAAATAAATAAATGAATGAATGAAGAAAAGTCGAGACTCACACCCACATCCTGAACTATCAGTTCCTTTGTGTGTTTTTTTGTGCGTCCTTTTCTTCAGTGCTGTTTTACACTTGTTGACTTCACGCATTTTGTAATCGCTCTCTACAGTGAAACAACTAACAATGCACTGGTAACCAGTCTTACTTTACTATTGCACTGCTTCACTAATACATCGAGCTACGACTTACACTACTGAACAAAACTCTCCTCAGTCATCTCCCTCTGACCGCCTGCTCTCATCACTGCAGAACACAATCCAACCGCATTATACAGGTAAAACGCAATGCAACTGCTAACTAATCAAATAACTACCTAATTAACTAACTAACTAACTAACCACATTATTTCATTAATCTGCTGTAACTATCTATTAAAATCACCAAAACATTTCAGTCCAGCGCCAACCTGCTGTCTACATTCATTTAAACATAATTTAGATACTAACTTTTAACTAAAAACATTCAGCTATTAATAATAAACTCTCCCGACTAAAATAAACTCTATATTAAAAAATAAATAAAACAATCTCGCTGCTAAGTAAATGTATTAATAAAATATTCAAGCTGCTAAATACTAACAATATGAATTTAATAACAACAACAACAACAACAACAATAATAATAATAATAATAATAATAATAATAATAATAATAATAATAATAGTTGAATTGAACCACTAACACAAATCTGGTAAGCAATATGTTTGGAGATACATAAAAATACACTCGAGACCAAAATAAATCTAAGTTACTAAAATGAGAGAGTGAGAGAGAGAGTGAGAGAGAGAGTGAGAGAGAGAGTGAGAGAGATTGAGAGAGAGAGTGAGAGAGAGAGTGAGAGAGAGAGTGAGTGTAAAAAGAAAAGAACACCACTGTGAGGAAATGTCTCGCCAGCTGTAAATGATAAACACGACACCGGTCTGTTACCGAATAGAGACATTTCTCATTAATGCATTTGTACGGAATGTAAATTGATAGTAACGGTAAAACGGAGCAGGAAAGGAAATGACGGCGTGCCGCCTGCCTGCCCGCGCGCTCTCCGGTTGTGCACGTTACCTCATAAATGTCTTCGTACTTGACATTTTCCACAAGCTTCCACAGCATGTTCACGCGCTGCTCCCCGCACGGCGAGTGGATTCACGTGCAGAGCTCCGGTCTCCTCTCTCTCTCTCTCTCTCTCTCTCTCTCTCACACACACACACACACACACACTCTCTCTCTCTCTCTCTCTCTCTC
>JANCOA010000029.1:295459-306101 GCA_024363135.1 Leptodoras oyakawai | reverse complement strand
GTGTGTGTATGAGCCCTACGATGGATTAGCGCCCTGTCTAGGGTTGGTTCCTGCCCTTGCGCTCAGAGTTGCCGGCTCTGCACCGGCTCCCCCGTGACCCCGTAACTGGGAATAAGCGGTACAGATAATGACTGACTGACTATATATTTATAAAATTATCACAAAAACAATAAATGAATAAATTTTGCTGAACAATGAAAAGAATAGTCACTGATGTTACAAACCTTAACCTTAAAACTACACAAGAACAAAGTAGTTGATTTATGAGTGGTTTATCTTCGAACTAGTTAAAGATCAGACTTGCTGCTACTAGTCAGTATGATTACTGATGGAGGTTCTAATCTTGTATAATACTCACAAAAATAATACTGATAGCTACCTTTATTCATGTAGGTTTTATACCGTATTATTTAGAGTTTCTGGTGGAAAAACAAGAGCGCTACAGTGTGCTCACATTAATGTCCTCACTCCTCACGCAAATGCATTTTCGGATGAGCTAAACACGATGGTGTGAGGAAGATGTAAATTTGGGGTGGGCCTTACCTGCACTGAACATATAAATGACCTCAGGCACAAGCAGATGCTAATGTAAGTGTCACACTACTTGGAGACGGAGAAGATTTGTTTACTAAGATTCTTTTGCTTGTTTATACGTGTGATTAGATCAATGAATCTGACAGAACTGAATCAGTCCAGTCACTGTGTGCATTTCTGTCCAGAGAGAACAGTATCTCCTGCAGTATACATCATACTATACATGTGTTCAGCCGCTGTTGTTCTTTTAACAGTGTGTGGAAATCTGCTCGTCATCATCTCTGTTTGTTACTTCAGACAGCTTCACACACCAACCAACATGCTCGTGTTTTCTCTGGCTGCATCGGATTTCTTGGTTGGACTTCTCGTGATGCCGTTCCACTTCACATGGTTGATCGAGTCATGCTGGGTGTTTGGACAGGTTTTTTGCATGCTGTTTAATTTCATGAGTTTTCAGCTCACAAGTGTGTCTGTTGGAAATGTGGTTCTGATCGCTCTGGATCGTTACATGGCTTTAAGCAACCCATTTCTGTACCTTAAGGATGTTACATCTACAATTGTTCATACTCTGATATGTTTGTCATGGTTATTTTCATTTCTGTACAACTTTGTGTGTTTTTATGTGAATGGAAACTTCACTGATTTATCGCTGTGTCCTGGTGAATGTCTGGTCAATGCTTTTGATGAAATTGGCTCAGTAATCGATCTCATGGTCATTGTCATCATTCCTTGTGGTTTAATGCTTATTTTGTACTTCCAGGTCTTTGTAATTGCAAGGAGGCATGCAAACGCTATACGAGAACTAAATCAAAACACGAAAACCACCTCCGCAAATGTCTCGGACACGATGAAATCTGAAAGAAAAGCAGCTAAAGTGCTGGGCATTCTGGTTTTTGTGTTTCTGGCCTGTTTGGTGCCATATTACGTCTGCACCTTAATGAGTAATACAGCATCATCGAAGATCATAATCAATAATATTTTAATTCTTTTCTATTTGAATTCATCCATTAATCCTGTAATCTATGCCCTGTTTTACTCCTGGTTTCAGAAGTGCACAAAAATGATTTTATCTTGCAAGATACTGCACACGGATTGTTCTTTTGTAAATGTCCTATGAATAAATAGCTGAATGAAGCCCAAAACCCAACCTGGTCTCCATAACATCATTCCACTAGTATAAATGAAAATGAAATTAATACTTTATTTGTTTCCAAATAATTATGGTTAATGTTTCATATAAATGTTTCCAACAACTATTATTTACTTCAGTATTAATAAGATATAAATACTGATCATAAAAACATGAGGGAATTGTCCACATAAAAGTCATTTAATAGTAGTGTAAGCAGTGTGTTAATAAATGCTGGTAACTTCCTGAAATCTGCGCCTCAGGTCTGCATAAAGGAAACCGTTTTTCAACCTCAGATCAAAATTATATTTCAGCACTGATTGTTGACACGGGCTTTTAAAATGAATGAATTAATATATATTATTCTTTAAGAAACATCAATAAATGCAAGTTGTAGTTATTTTGTTAGTCACTGTTCATTACTGGTTGATTAATGATCAGTTAAGAGCACTATGATGCAAATCATTACCATAATTATTATTCAACATAATCTTGTTGAATAGTTCTGCATTTTAAAATGTACCATTTCTACAAGTCGCATTCATTACAGCAAACAACTCTAATCTGTTGTTTTGTGTTGTTATAATCATTCGTTTTTGATCCACTTCTTAATGGATGGAAGTCTCATTTATTCCACATATTAGAGTTGGTATGGTATGAATGACACAAGGTATGAAAATGCTACAGTGCCCTCCATGATTAGGTTTTATAATGTTTGATATCTCACACAGCAGAAACACAGACAGACAAAGAGACATGGACATAACAAGAGGAAGAGTCCAGTGATGAGCACAAGACAAGACAGTCTTTGTAATTATAGCAGCAGGTTGTAAGCACAAACGTTCAGTATCACACCAATACCAATGGCTGATACTTCTGTGGCCTTGTGGAGGGTGTTGTTCATCGTCTTCTCGACAACTGTCGAGTTGATTGTGGCTGTGTTTGCTGAACTAGACCAAGATATACACAGCCACGATACACAATATATTCAGGTCAAGTGCAGAGTTGACCTGAAACTAGTGAGTATCTCCAAACCTGCCTGACAGACCAAGCTTGATCAAGATGTTTAGAGCCAGAATAAGTCAGAGTAGATTTGGTTCGTACCTTTCTATCTTCCACACTACAACAGGCTCTTTCTCTGCTAGCACACTGACATTCCCAAAGCCAGTTTCCATTGCAAGGATCTAGTCCAGGGGTCAATACCTGGTGAAGAAAACAGGAGATGTGTAGATGTGAGCTAATGAACATATGCGGGGAAGAATGGCCATAGATGAGAGACTCTGGTTTTCTATGACGTTTTATCCAGTCATATGAATGCATTATTTTTACGCATACGCAGTACAGCATTTCTCCTAGTGTTACAGTCTAAAAGGTCTAAAACACTAAAAGCGAACTACTGAATCCAGACAAGGGATTTTATGTAAATGAGCTTTTGCAGCTTTTAGTTTAACATAATCATATACGCCGAACATTCTCTTGTTATATTTTTCGTTGTTATATTTTCTGTTTGATAGATTAACGAAGTTCTTCATAAACATGCGCATTTTATATTTTTTAATTCTTAAATTTTTTTATTCACCTAAGAGCAGGTGCACTTCAGGAGCATGACATCATACGCACAAAGTTGTCAATCAGTCCTGGAGGCATGATCATTTTCTAAACTATAAAAGCACTGACGGGCTTGAGCCACAAGGTATTTGATATTTGATAGGATTTTATACCGTTGCTATTGTACTGTGCTAACCAATGACTGAGTTATTCCTTTCAATCGTGTAGACATTTTTAAATGCTGTATTCATGAACCAGTCTGCTCGCTGTGTGCATTTCTCCTGTCCAGAGAGATCTGTATCTCCTGCTGTTTATATCTCCCTGTATGTGTCTGCAGCTGCTGTGGTTCTGCTAACAGTGTGTGGAAACCTGCTAATCATAGTCTCTGTTTTTCACTTTAAGCAGCTTCACATACCAACCAATACACTTGTGCTCTCACTGGCTGGATCAGATTTTCTCATAGGGGCATTAGTGATGCCTCACATGTTCATCTGGACCATTGAGTCATGCTGGATTTTGGGATCGAGTTTCTGCATGTATGTTTGGTCAACTGCTGGGTTTCTCATTTCTTTATCCATATATAATGTTGTTCTGATCGCTGTAGATCGGTGTTTTGCTCTCTGGAATCCTTTTCTTTACCTCAAAAATGTCTCAGTTAGAAGAATGTGTGTTGTAGTGTTTTGTAGCTGGTGTATATTGTTGGGATATGACTTGGCACTCATATATTTCAATGGAAACTTTGTAAGACCTGACATGTGTCCTGGGGAGTGTTTTCTCATTCTGGAAGAAGTTTTGTCCATCATGGATCTTGTAGTAACTTTTCTGTTTCCATGTTCTGCCATAATCATTTTGTACAGTCTGGTTTTTGTGATTGCCAAGAAGCATGCCACTGCTATCAGAGAGCTTAATCATACACAGCCTAAAAATCACACACAGCCTAAAACACTGAAATCTGAGAGAAAAGCCGCAAAAGTCCTCGGAATATTAGTGGCCGTGTTTCTGGTGTGTCTACTTCCATATTTTATTTACAGCTTATTAGGGAATGTGATGGAACTACAGTTAGAATCATTTCAGAAAGTCACGATTGTATTTTGTCTCAATTCCACCATTAATCCATTTATTTATGCTCTGTTTTCCCCATGGTTTAGGAGATGCATTAAATTGATTATGACTCTGCAAATATTCAAAAGAAACTCTGCATTAATAAATGTGCTTTTATGAAATAAATTTTTTACATTAATAATAAGTATGTTTTTTTAATGTTTACATTTCTTTTTTTACAAAAGCAAAAGCATTGTACCAAACAGCCTTGCAATGAAGTGATTCAGATGTTTGTCATGGGATAAGAGCTGTAACATTTTATTGACTATCACTAATAGTAATAGGTGCAGGGGTGGCTCAGTGGTTAAGGTGTTGGGTTGCTGAATAGACGGTTGGGGGTTCAAGCCCCAGCACCACCAAGCTGCCACTGTTGGGCCCTTGAGTAAGGCCCTTAACCCTCACCTGCTCAGTTGTATAAATGAGATAAATGTAAGTCACTCTGGATAAGGGTGTCTGCCAAATGCCATCAATGTAAAATGTAAATGTAAAAGACTAATTACAACACCTTAAAATAAGTATGTTTAAAGATAGAGACTACACAATTTCTGTAAATTAACATAATAAGGATTCTGCCACTGAGGTGGTGGAATGAGCTTCCTCTAAGTGTCAGAACAGCCCAATCTCTGTCCATCTTCAAACCACGTCTTAAACTTATTTTCCACAGATTCCTTGGTATCTTCCTAGGTATCTTTTTCATTAAAAAAAAAAAAAAAAACTTTTTCTCATACCTGATTGTACTCTTAATAGACATCTGAGCTAGTATCAGAATATATTTGTTGATGGTGACCTTAAAGCACTTTTTGTAAGTTGCTCTGGACAAGGGCGTCTGCTAAACCCCTAAATGTAAATGTAAATGTTGAAAGCTACAAAACTACACTTTAAAACCAGATGAGTTAAGTTAACTCAAATGGTTTGAGAGAACTGATTGCCTTAAACCACTTAAGTTTAATAACGCAAATTATTTGAGCATTAATAATGTTCTTAAATGAGTATGACCAAAACACATATTTAGTGTTACATACAATCAAGCAAATTAAGGAAACTGCACTAACTCTGTTCACTGGGTTAATCTTAAACGTTTTAAGTGTTTTCATTAAAGTTAAGTATGTGTGACTTATAGGAATTAGATTACACTTAACTTAAAAACTCTTTTCACAACACTTGCAAATCAAGAGGAACCAATTCATTTTAATTTATTAAGGTAACCCCAACCCCAAACCTAACCCCAACTCTAACTCTAAATCCAAAACTAAACCTAACCCTAAGCATAAACCTAAACCCAACCTCAACTCTAACTCCAACCCTAAACCTAACCCAACCTCAAACTTAACCTTAAACCCAACCTCAACCCCAACCCTAAACCCAACCTCAACCTCAACCCCAACCCTAAACCCAACCTCAACCTCAACCCCAACCCTGAACCCAACCTCAACCTCAACCCCAACCCTAAACCCAACCTCAACCTCAACCCCAACCCTAAACCCAACCTCAACCCTAACTCCAACCCAAAACCTAACCTAACCCCAACCTCAACTCTAACTCCAACCCTAAACCTAACCCAACCTCAAACTCAACCTCAACCTTAAACCCAACCTCAACCCCAACCCTAAACCCAACCTCAACCTCAACCCCAACCCTAAATCCAACCTCAACCCTAACTCCAACCCAAAACCTAACCTACCCCCAACCTCAACCCTAACTCCAAAACTAAACCCAAAACTAAACCTAACCCTAAGCATAAACCTAAACCTAACCTCCACCCTAACCCCAACCTCAACCCTAACTCCAACCTCCAACTTTCTCCCGCTCTGTGCTGCCCCTTTGTTTTTTTGTTAAACGTCACTGAATAAACTCTGCGTTTGCTTTCCAAAACCTTGTTTGGAGCTCCTTCCTTACAGATAGCCAAACAATGGAAGCAGCAGAGCTTATCAAGCTCCAGGAGGAGCTATCAAAGGAGACGTGTTTACTTCGGGAAAATAGAGCCGTCATCCTAGAACTCGAAGCGCGCCATGCATGTCAGCGCGCATCAGGAGCTGTTGCAGAGGGGATCCTTCTGGATGCGCCGGTTTCCTTCTCCAATGTGAGCTCTTCTTGGCGGCTCATGGCTCTCTTCCCGATGATCAGAAGGTGGCCCTCATCATCAGCACCCTGACAAGAAAAGCGATGGAGTGGGCTACCACCCTCCGGCGTCACGCGTCCCAACGCGAGTCGCTCTCCAACCAATTTTCATCATGAGCTTATGTTAAATGTTCAGATCTTCTACCTGAGGGAATCCTTTTTTATTCCAGCCCTAATCGACTCCGGAGCTGCGCACAACTTTCACATCCGCAGAATCAACGATGCCCCTATCGGAGAGGGAAGAGTCACACATCGCTCTCCTTGGCTTCTCCTCTCCATGGGTATCCTGCATCAGGAGGAGATTGAGATACTTGTGACCAGCTCCCCGACCTATCCCATCATACTGGGCCTGCCGTGGATGATCCGCCACGACCCAGCCATCTCATGGAGACATCGTGAAATATTATCCCGGTCAGCCCACTGCTGCACCCACTACCTACGTTCTCGCCCCCTGCGTCTGCTCTCCACCAGGGTTGAGAGCCCTGATACTGATGAAACGGTGATCATTTCCGAGTGCTACTCCCATCTTCGGGAGGTTTTCAGCCGCCGGTGTGCCGAGGGACTCTCCCCCACACAGGGAATTGAACTGCAAGATCGATCTTCTCCCCGGGTGTACTCCCCCTCGCTCCAAGATCTATGCCTTATCTCTTTGTCGCAGGATGATCATCGCGTGGCGTCACGTGTCCCAACACGAGTCGCTCTCCAACCAATTTTCATCATGAGCTTGTGTTAAATGTTCAGATCTCCTACCTGAGGGAATCCTTTTTTATTCCAGCCCTAATTGACTCCGGAGCTGCGGACAACTTCGTCAACCAGAACACACTCACCAAGCTGGGAATCCCGCTGGTCCAGTTGCTGCAGCACCTTCACATCTGCGGAATCGACGATGCCCCTATCGGAGAGGAAAGAGTCACACATCGCTTTCCTCGGCTTCTCCTCTCCATGGGTATCCAGCTCCCAGACCTATCCCGTCATACTGGGCCTGCCGTGGATGATCCGCCATGACCCAGCCATCTCATGGAGACATCGGGAAATATTGTCCTGGTCAGCCCACTGCTTCACCCACTACCTACGTTTTCGCCCCCTGCGTCTGCTCTCCACCAGGGTCAAGAGCCCTGACACTGATGAAGCGGTGGTCATTCCCAAGTGCTACTCCCATCTTCGGGAGGTTTTCAGCCGCTGGTGTGCCGAGGGACTCCCCCCGCACAGGGAGTTCAACTGCAAGGTCGATTTTCTCCCCAGGTGTACTCCCCCTCGCTCCAAGATCTATGCCTTATCTCTTCCCAAAAGACAAGCCATGGAGGAATACATTCAGGAGCTGGCTGCTGGCTACATTCGTCACTCAAGTTGCCCGGCCTCAGCCAGGTTCTTCTTTGTGGAGAAAAAAGGGAGATGGCCTTCGCCCATGTATAGATTATCGAGGTTTGAACAAGGTCACCGTGCGCTACCCCTATCCCTTGCCACTTGTCCCTTCGGCCCTCGAACAACTGGCTGGAGCCAAGCTGTTTACCAAGCTCGACCTAAGGAGTGCATACAATTTAGTCCGCATCCATCCTCCTCCGGCCATTTTGAGTACCTAGTTATACCGTATGGTTTAGCTGCAGCCCCTAGTGTCTTCCAGCATCTGATTAACAAGGTACTTCGGCTATTTGTCTTAGCTTACATTGATGACATCTTGATCTTCTCTCCAGATCTCTCGTCTCATGTATGTCATGTTTCAAGGGTTTTAGAATGAGTCAAAGGGGAAAAGTGCAACTTTCACCAGCAACATATTGATTTCTTAGGCTACCACATTGGCCCAGAGGGGGTCGTGATGGACCCCGGGAAGGTGTCTGCCGTAGAGAACTGGGAGGTTCCCAAGACCCCAAGGAGCTGCGATGCTTTCTCGGATTTGCCAATTTCTATCAACGCTTCACCCGCAACTTCAGCAGCATAGCCAGCCCCCTCATGGACCAACTCAAAGGTAAGCCCAGGCGCTTGAGGTGGACACCTTCAGCACAGGAAGCTTTCAATCGGCTCAAGAAAGCCTTTATCTCAGCCCCCGTTCTCAAACAGACTCAGGGCTGCCATTTATCATTGAGGTTGAAGGTGCCATTCTGTCCCAGCGTCACGGCCAACCAGCCAAGATGTACCCTGTTGCATTTTTCTCCCGTAAAATGTCCAAAGCCGAACGCAACTATGACGTAGGATTTAGGGAGCTCCTAGCCAATTTAGGGAGGCATTGGCTGGAGGGCACCAAGCATCCCTTCCTGATCTATACAGACCATAAGAATTTGGAATATTTAAAGGCTGCCAAAAGAATCAACCCGTGTCAGGCCCGATGGGCAGTGTTTTTCGCACGCTTCAACTTTGTCATGTCATTTCGCCCCGGGTCAAAGAATGGTAAAGCTGATGCTCTATCCAGAATGTTTGATAAAGTCTCTGAGAATGTATTGCAACCCATAATTTCTCCTTCTAAGTTTATCAACAGGATCACCTGGGACTTGGAACACTTAATTCGCACCAGAGAGCCCAAGAGACATCCCAGCCAATGTCATCGTGGCTCGTTGTTCGTTCCTGTTGAGCTTCGCAGTCGCCTCATTGTCTGGACCCACCTAGCACCTGGAGTGGGCTATCCCGGAACACGGAGAACGCTGGAACTCCTAGCAAGCAGGTACTGGTGGGACAAAATGATTCAAGACATTAACGTGTCCTCTTGTTCTGTATGTGCTAAAGCAAAAAGTTCCCAGGACCCTTCTTGTCGGCAAGGTAGTGCCCCTGCCCATTCCTGAGTGTCCGTGGTCGCACATCGCGATCGATTTCGTGACCAATTTACCTCTGTCTGAAGGTAAGAAGGCTATTCTGGTAATTGTAGACCAGTTTTCTAAATCGATCCAATGTGTGGCTTTTGTCTAGCTTGCCTACCACCTTCAAGACTGCTGAGATCCTGTTAGATCATGTCTTTCGCTACTTTGGGATCCCGGAGGATGTCGTGAGAGATCGGGCAGGGGTGGCTCAGTGGTTAAGGTGTTGGGGTACTGAATAGAAGGTTGGGGGTTCAAGCCCCAGCACCACCAAGCTGCTACTGTTGGGCCCTTGAGCAAGGCCCTTAACCCTTAACTGCTCATTTGTATAAAATGCGATAAATGTAAGTCACTCTGGATAAGGGTGTCTGCCAAATGCTGTAAATGTAAATATTTATGGGGCAGTGTAGCTCAGTGGATAAGAAGTTGGACTACGGACCCAAAGGTTGTGAGTTCGAATCCCACCACAGTCAAGCTGTCACTGCTGGGCCCCTGAGCAAGGCCCTTAACCCTCAACTGCTCAGTTGTGTAAAATAAGATGTAAGTCGTCTGGATAAGGGCGTCTGCCAAATGCCGTAAATGTAAATGGACCCCAATTTACGTCACTAGTCTGGAACAATTTTCTGAACAAGCTCGGGGTCACAGTGAGCCTCATCTCTGGTTACCATCCACAAGCCAAAGGGCAGACTGAGAGGTCAATCAAAGAGCTATTGAAGATCCTGAGGATGTACTGCCACAAGCATCCTCAGGACTTGGTGAGGTATTTGCCCTAGGTGGAGTACGCCCAGAACTCACTTAAACACTCAGCAACTAACCTCACCACCTTTCAGTGTGTCCTAGGGTATCCTCCACTATTCCCGTGGGATGCCACTTCTTGCGTGGTTCAAGAAGTGCGAGCGCGTGGGCTCTCACCAACCAGACCATTGGCAAGGTGATTAAGCAGATGAAGAAGTTTGCTGACCGAAGTCAGGGCAAGACCCCCTCTTTCCACCCTGGCGACAAGGTCTGGGTTGCCACAAAAGTCCTTCCTCCCATATTCGACAAGAGGAAGCTCGCCCCCCGCTACTTCGGCCCATTTCTCATAGCAAAAACAAAGGCACGTATCGCCTTAAACTCGACCGTCATTGTAGAATGCACCCTACATTCCACGTCAGCCAGCTGAAACCGGCCCGGGATGGACCGTTGGCTGACGCCAGGGAGAGAACCCAAGCACCAGAAACAGTGGAGGCTGAGGGTGAGGTCACCTTCGTGGTCCGCAACATCCTCAACTCCAGGCGCAGAAGACTCCGGATGGAATATCTAGTGGCTTGGGAGGGGTGTAGTGCCGAAGAGAATAGCTGGGTCAAGGCCAGTCTAGCAGTATTACAGCTCAAAGTAACTTGAATTCAGGTCTACCAGCTTTAGCAATGGATATTCCAAGTTGATGACT
>JANCOA010000029.1:95078-105640 GCA_024363135.1 Leptodoras oyakawai | reverse complement strand
AGCTACCCCATCCCAAGTAACGCCACTGGTCACGACAGTGCAGTCTCTTTTTTTATGCAATAAACCAAAACTAAAAATCTGAATAAAAGCCTGACTAATTCTATGCAAGACTAAACACTCAAAGTCTTTCTTTAGTGTTCAGTCTTTCTTTAGTGTTCAGTCTTTCTTTAGTGTTCAGTCTTGATAGAAACCATGACCTCTTGTGAGACAGGGAAACAAAAAACCAGACAAGCACACAGAGGTAGAAAATGCAAGCTGTAATAAATTGGTCTCTGTTGTTTAAGGTACAGACTGCTGGTGGCAGTAAATTATCCGGAGAGTCAGTATGTGCACACACAGACACAACGCTATAGACGGTCAAAATTACAATGCAAGATGAACAAGACTAAAATGGTTACCATCTACAGTTCACCACTGCACTACAGGATCGTCAGTCCAACCGCAACAGAAGCTAGTTCATTTCACAACTCCTACGGGGATCCGCAACAATTTAAATCTTTCACTACGGGTTCATTTCCAACATCGACCACATGTGCCGGATAATATTTTAAGGGCATGCGTAAGAGGTATATCATTAACTGGTTTAATTAACAACTTAAAAAAAAAACAAATTTAACACACAGTCTTGGTGAGGGATTAGCAGATGTTAACAGGAGCATTCAGCATTCATCAAGGGCATCGAAAACATCTCGACGGACAGTTTAATTACCTAGTGAACCAAAAACAGCAACAATGGAGCTACCGATCCACCCCCCTGCCCAGAGACCTAGCCCGTAACATCGGGCACACCCTCTTTTTGAATGACCACTGCGGGTCGCATGTCATGCAGCTGCTTGAGCAAGAGTTCAAAGACATTTGAAAACCCTCTATGCACCTCAAACGTTACCTTGCTAAGAGAAGTTAGCTTTTGAGGGTTTTTAAATTCAACAAGTTTCAGCACATCTCGGCAGTGATAATCAGGATTGATCCTGCTGCAGACCACCGAGGCCGTTTTTAGGTGTACGGTTGGGAATTTCTTGTGTGGGTATACATCCGTTAAAGTAGAAGTCTTTCTCTTTCCAGTGGATTGACTCGATTCCTCCAGGAACCTGAGGAAGGACACCTCGAAGCCCATCGGCTTGAACGAGCTCAGCTTTGCATTTTGTTCTTGTGGCAGCATGGAGCTGGATGAAGTGGAGTCGGAGTTGATGTCTGCGTAGTTGACCGAGTGTGCCTGCGCTCCTCTTAACCTCGTCATTCTGTTACGTGCCTGTTGCAGGTGTTTGACACGTTCCCCCTTGCGTGGGCGCCCTCTCTTTCGCTTCACCACCACAGAAATATCTGAGCTCAGGTCACTGGACAATTTAGCATCTGAAACTTCTGTGTCCTCGGTGCTCTCCTTCTCAGACGTCGGCTTTGAGAACTCGGATTCGCTTGGTCCGGTGTCCACAGCCTCTTCATTCTCAGATGCCTCGATCGAGCTTTCATCAGACTTGTCAGTATCGTCACTTCTCGACGCAATTCGTTTGTACTTGGAACGAGGCATTTTCTTGCAGAAGATGTAGTTGCTCCTCTGTTCCTCCAGGTACTGTTTCGGCAGGCCATGCTGGACATAATGCTTCATGAGATTTCGCTCAGAGTCAGCAACTGTCTCACAGCCTTTAAGCATGCAAGGGTACTGTAACTGACTCCTCTTGGTGCACATGGCAGAGGCCTCCTCTTTCGTTTTCAAAATGGGGTTTCCATATTTCGTCCAGAGGTTCCTTGGTTTCCTTTTCTTTTTCTCACCTCCTTTCTGAGTAGGTTTTTTATTAAGTTCTCTATTTTCCTTCTCAAGGGAGATTAAACTGTTCTTTGGAGGACGGCCAAGCCGGACACCCCTTGAGTTCAGTAATCGGAGTTTGTATAGCTCTTGGTGTTTTTTCGTAATGTGGCGCAATAAGTTTGACCGAGTGGTATAAACACAGCCACAACCCTCAACCTCACACTGGAACATTCCATCTACAGGTTCAGTTCTGGAGAGCTTAACCTTCTTGTGTTCGTTTTCTATGTGGCTAACATACTTCCAGAATCCAGTGAAGGTAACATCACAATCTGGCTGGTCACACTGAAACCTGCCCAGGTTCATACCGGACATCATGACGCCTGCTTTGTCAAGGCTAAGTTTGTGGAGCTGAAGGTAGTGCTGCAGCAGGTCTGTAACAGCCTGGAATATTCGAGAGCAGTCTTTAACCTGACAACGAAACTCCGTCACCTCACTGAGTTCACCATCAGGCAGATCATTCTCCTCCTCGTTTTCATTATTCTCCTCATCCATCTGTTCACCCTCTTCATTAACTTCAAATTTGGGGAGGGCAGACTGATGTACGGCTTTGTAGTGAAGTATTAAATTCTGCTGAATTGTAAAGGCAGCCACACAGCCCTGATGGACGCAGCGGTAAGGCCGATATGGGCTAAAAATGCTGTCTGTGTCTTTCTTTTTCTCCTTGGTCTTCTTGGTTACTTCCTTTGGTTTTGGTATTTTAGGTCTTCCCAGTTTGGACTTCTTATCAGGGCACAGGCTACCAACCTGTCCAGGGACTGAAGGAGCCTGGGCCACAAGAGGTGCACCTGAAGGCAACAGACCCCCAAGCGGTAATCCATGGGTGTACTGTGAAGGTGCCACAGATCCTTGCACAAATCCATTTGGCCGACTTGACTGCTGTTCCACGTTTGAGGAGGTTAGCAAGGAAGGAACAGCTTTAATCACTGAAGGATGCATAGTAGCCTGACTCTGGACTTGATGTGGAGTTGCCTGTGCGCTCTGTACAGTCCCAGGGATACCAGATTTGACAGAAGCATCGGGAAGCTGTTGTTCAAAACGTTGACTGTTGAATTCCGACTTAATGCTTCCAACACCAGGTATCAAACATGAGACACCAGGCTCGGCATGCTGCCGCTGTCTAGCAAAGGGCATCTTTGGTACCGTTAGACTGAGCAAATCTGAGATGTTTGATGTGGTACAAAGACCCTGATCAGCTTCCAAGGACTTCCGACTGTATTGCCGTGTAATGCCCATCTTAACCACCTGCTCATGTGAATAATTGTGAACGGACTGATAATGGGTTCTGAGGTTGGAGTTTCTTGTGAAAGTCTTGGGACAGATTTGACAATTGAAAGGCGCAAAATTAGACTGTTCCTTCCGACACTGATTCAACATGTCCTCTGTGTAGTTATGCTGTTTCATGAGATGTTTGAAGAGGGCATCTTTTGTCATAGCCCTGTAACCACAACCACCACTGTCACAAGAATAGCCTCGTACCATAAAAGTGTATGCAGCTTCTGGTACCTTACTTATGCCTTCGGTCTCTAGAGGGATAGTAGGGGTCTGCTCAGGGATTTTCATTTCCTTATCCAGATTTAGTCTTTCAAGTGCTTTTAGAATTTCTGTGATTTCGTCGTCATCTTGTTGCATCAGTAGCTTATTAAATCCATCATTTGTTACTTTGCTGTTAGAAGCACAAGCCAGGGGAATGTGTGTCGAGGTCTCGTCAGCTACAACACTTCCAGCCGAGGCAAAACTCTCACCAAGTTCAGTACCACTTCCAACAACATGCTTGTTACTCTGAAGAGCCTTCTGAATTACATGAGTTGCATGGTGCGGAACATCAGGCGTCAGACTCTGTAAATTGGAGCAGTCAACACCTTGACCTTGGCATAAACTGCTTCTTTTTTGGAAATCTCCAGCTAATATCTGTTCACGAAGTCTTTCTTTGACACTCTTTTCTGACACCAGATTTTGAGCAAGACTTGCCATGGCAGCAAGAAGCCCATCATTGGATAATCCACTAGCGTTCGTAATGGTAGATTTTTCTTTAATCTCCTTAATCTTGTTTAGTGTTTCAGCTTGAAGGATTCTGTCGATGTGATTTGTAGGGCTCCTGCTGAAGTTTGAGTCAGAAGTTTGTTTTTCCCTTAACAAGCAAGACAAAAGCTGATCTGAGGAACCTGTTTCACTTGACAAGGGATTGCAGGACTGGGTATAATTCATTTGATTATGCTTGTCTTTGATATTTCCTGTGTGTTGAATCACACTGTTTTGGCTGTCTTGATGGTAAGGGACAGATGATTCAGCAAAAGTCTGTTGGCGTGCACCAGCAGACTCACCCAGACTTGGGGAGTTTTGTTGAACCATTTCACTGCTTGGCTTATTGTCACTTTTGTATACAGAATCTTTAGTGTTTAGAAAAGTGACATTGGGAAACAATTTTGGGTCAAGAGGGCCTTTAGACAGGGAAGCCCAAGTCTGATTGGAACTGACCTGTGCAGAAGGTGAGGACTCAGGCGTGTCTGATGGGTGAGGGGAATTCAGAAGATCAAGAAATGAACTAGGAAGATCTGCAGACAGAACTGTTTCATCATAGGGTTTGCAGACAGCACGTTTAGACAAATGCCCTCCAAGCGATTTAGGACTCTGGAACTCTCGAAAGCACCTACAGCAAATGAACTTGCCATCTTTGATAATGGCAGGCCACTTTGTTCTGCTGCTTCGCTTCCTTTTCTTGATGTCACCATCGTGAGCAGAACTGCTGCCATCATCCCGAGAAGTTGTAGAGTTCATGGCTGCAGACGGGTTGCTATTTTGTGAGGTGTTTGGGGGGGATGGAACCAAATCTACATTACTCTTCACTTTTATGACAGACTCTGTATGTTTAACTATGGGTATGGAACTGGTCTTTGGTTGCTGAACATAGGGAGCTGCAGAAGAATCACTGGGATGGCCTATTCTGGCTGGACTGTTCATTGTTTGGGTAACATCTGGTTGGGTCTGGATGAAGCGACACGAGGGATTGTTTTGATGCTGCGAAGAAGAGTAGGCCATTTCTCCATTATAGGTATTTGGCACTTGGGTTTGTGGCACAGAGTCCATCTGCGAAGAGAAATGTCCACTGGAAGACGTCATCGCTTGCGAATGGTAATTCTGCTGCTGAAGCAAACTGTTCACTGGGGCTGAATTCCATGACGAGGGAGGAGCTATGTGAGGCTGATTTGCAGTATTTCCTAACTGTGAGAGCAAAATAGGGTCCAATATGCTGTCCATATGATTTGGGAAAGTCTGCCCAGTATGACTAGTTAAATGGGAAGACCCCGAGGGGTAACTGGAGTTTATACAGCTTGCTGGGTAATGAGACGGAGTGGACAGTTTCTGCACTGTTGTCAGTGGAGGAGGAGTCCTCTGATCCATCTGGTTCTGTAAGGGTTCTGAAGAGACGGGTTTCTCATTCAGGGACACAGCTCTGCTTGTGATTGGTGGTACTTTATTGTTCCTCCTTGCCAGTTTCCACTGTGCATAAAACTCACAGTGAGCAGCTTTCATGTGTTTGGTTAGACTTCTGTATGAGCTGTAGTCTCGAGAACATGTTTCATATGCACATTTGTATCTGTCCTTTTCCTCAAGTGCAGAACCCAGCGTGTTGGCCTGCAGGGACTGTACCGGTCTGTTGGTGGGAAAAGGGGTGACTTGTGGAGGAAGCCTCTGAGACACAGGCATTACTGATGAACCATTATGCGTCACGGGTACCATGTTATTCCCATACGGAACCGGGTATGGCGTGTGAATCTGGGTTACAGGATTGGGATCATACTGCTCATAATCAGTGTTTTCATTGCCGTACAAGGGCTGGGTGTGACTCTGTGAAACCGCAGACTCCATTTGAGCTTGTAAAACATCTCCTGACGGAGGTTGCTGGAAATCCTCAAGGAGGCTCTGATACGAAGATGCTGGTGGAAGTGGGCACGGCGGCGTAAGCATAGGGTCATTCATTAGTACATCTAACAAGGAATCTTCTGGTCTGGATTCATTCAAGTGAGGCATGGGAGGGTTTAATGGAGGTTGGATCTGCTGGGTCTCTATGCGTGGGATCTGCGGCTGCTGCACAAGGTCGGGATCAGGTGGCTCAGATTTGCAGGCTGCCAGGCCGAACCCTTGTGTGGGACCTTGACAGGAAGGATTAAGCATGTTTTCAATGGAGTGCTTCACTTTCACCAGACTTGCTGGGTGATCTGCAGGGCTCATCATGCAGCTGGAGTTTATGGGAGGCTCTGGATAGACATCTTGCTGAACATCCTGTGTGGCTGGTTCACTGGAGTGGTGTGGCTGAGGCTCTTCAGGATGAGCACCATCACTCTCAGCAGTCTCTTTCTCCACTTTCTTAACATCATGGCTCCCCTCATGCAAGTCTAACTGAGACTGAGAGTGGAACACTTTACCACAGCCAGGCACTTTGCAAGTAAACGTTTTGTAATGCTGTGCCTCGTGGTCGTACAGTTTATAAGCTTCACTGAATATCTTTCCACAGCCAGGAAACATGCATCTGGCTTTAAAGACTGGATGTCCTTTGCTGTGCACAAGAAGCTCAGCGTTAGTGTCAAAGCTAGCTTTGCAGTTCAACTGAATGCATGTATAAGGCTTAGCACCACAATGGACCTGAAGATGGTCATTGAGGTGAGTGACGCTAACAAAGTGACGGCGACAATACTGACAAACTATCTTTGTGGTCTGCAGTTCAAGGAAACGCTTTGCCTCCTCTACATCACCATGATCCTTCACATGGGTGAGAAGGTTGCGAAAGAACTTAAATCCTTTTCTGCAAGTTGCAACAGGACAAACATTTCGCTCTCTCCCATTGACCCTGACTCCAGCTACCCCAGACTGAGAGCCCATAGCATCTCCATTGAACAGCTTGCTAGATTCTCCATTGCAGTTTTTAGCCTTTGCTTTTCGTGCTTGATTTTCTCCGCTTTTATTTTTCAGAGCTGAAATATCAGAAGTAGTTTTTGCATCAGTTAGTTTCTTAGTGGATTTCATCGCAGCTAAGCGCTCTTTGCAAGACAGCTTTACGTGTGATGCAACATGCGGGTCTAGAGTTTCTCTCGTTTCAAATGTCTCTGTGCAAATCGGACAGCTATATTGGCCATCTCTAAAATGAGTCTGCGCGTGTCTCACTATTCTGTGACCAAGAAACTCTTTATCGCACAACACACAGTACTGCATGTAAGCTTGCCAGTTTCGGAACCTGGCCGACACAAATCCTTTTTCCCTCAACTTTTTGACTTCTCTGTTTTTTTGTCGTTGGTCTTCTATCTCTTTAAGTTCATTGGTCGTGTCCAAAAAGCATTCAAAAACATCCTTGAACTCCTCCGAGGCAAAGTCCAAGTCCTCGCGCTCCACTTCTACAAAGCGATCGTCGTTTAGCTCGTCGATGGAAGACACAATAGACGCCTCTTCCCCCATAAGACCTAAACAATGACGCTTTAGTGTCTTCCAGTCCCAAAACTCTGGATCAAAAGGCCACTGAGTTTTGAAAACGAGCAAAAGGTCACAGCGTAGAGAATTGGGTATCGGAAGGATTTCATCCTCAACCTTCTGGTCTGGCTCGTTGTACAGTGTCTCCACAGCATAATACGAGTCAACTGTGGGCTCCAGGAGGAACTCCGTTAGCTGGCAGGCCCGCTTGACTTCCAGGTCAGAGGGCAGGAGGCACGAGATGGTTTTGCAGATGGTGGCCTTGTTGGCTCCCATGCAGGAGTCCATTCGCAGGGCACGTATACACATCTCAATGCAGACTGGCAATCCAATCTTGTCCAACTGCAGATTAGAAAACAAAACCAGCTGTAAGCTTTGATCACCTAGCACTAACGGTTCCATCACGAGTATTGGCTTACAGTAAGGGCAAGGCCAGACTGACGATGAAGAACTCACCTCAGACTGGATCACTTTAATGAAGAATAGCAGGTGGAACACAGTTTTGGCGAGAAGGGACATCTTCTGGCACTTTTCCAGAAAGCTTTGCTCTGAAGGCTCCAATCGCTTCAGGAGTTTACTCCAGAAAAGTGTCAGCTCCCTGGGAGAGAAAGGAATCACTCTATTACCACCTCACACTGCTTCTACTGGCACAGGCCTGCAACTAACGACTACTGCCACACCTGACTTATCTGCCAATAGTTTTTTTGATTAATCAATTAATTGCATTAAAAAAATACATTAAACACAAAAACCTTTACTTTAATCAGCACTACTGCAGAAATCAGTGAACAGACAAATCTACTAACATCTACTGACAAAATCTACTCCAAAGCTTTATGGAGTTCTACCGTGTCTGAAATGATCCACTCGTGATTCACCGTTCTCTTCTCACTACCCAGTGGACTCTCTACACTTTCGGACACGACTCAGGTCATATCCTCACTTTACACTGCTTGGTTAGTCACCACTCCTATTCACAATGCATTGTGGGATACTCTGAGTCTACTATACAGGAGTATAATAATTTCACCAGCTTATTGTAGATTTTATAAATATAATAGCAGTAATGAAGAACAGGCTGAAATCTGGCTGCATGTTTATATTTATTTGCTGAAATTACTCAGAGGAACCTGATAGATATTTAACTTGCTGATGAGTTTCAGATCTCAGAAGAATTTGAAAAACCCTAAAAGGGTGTGGTGGTGGTCCACGTGCTGGATGGTGTTTAGAAACTGACCAGGCGCAGTACGTGTCCTCCTGCAGCAGCTGTCGGGTCAGGAAGCCTGAACATAGAGTAAAGGCTCCTCTCTCATCTCCTTCTGCCTCCAGGTTACAGATCATCTCCAGAGCATCACGACAGTCCACCTGGGAGAGCTGCACAAGACACCGGATCAGAAACATCAACAGTGTTTGGGAAATGTCATTTTCATATATGAGAGTTTAACAGTGCATCGGTGTCCTTGTATTACTCTGGTTTACTTTGTAGTTATGCGAGCTGTAGGGTCCTCGTGTCTATAAAACACAGTCTGAGCATACGGCCCTTTCTCAGTACCCCAAGTACCCTAATCCGAGTTCCAGTTCCCCTGTAACCAGGCAACCGTAACATGCCAGTACCTCTGTCAGAGCCCGGTTCCCATTCCCAGTAACCCTTTATATCCAATCAGAGCACAGTTCCCATTCCCAGTACCCCTTTATATCCAATCAGAGCACGGTTCCCATTCCCAGTACCCCTTTATATCCAATCAGAGCAGTTCCCATTCCCAGTACCCCTTTATATCCAATCAGAGCCCAGTTCCCATTCCCAGTACCCCTTTATATCCAATCAGAGCCCAGTTCCCATTCCCAGTACCCCTTTATATTCAATCAGAGCAGTTCCCATTCCCAGTACCCCTTTATATCCAATCAGAGCCCAGTTCCCATTCCCAGTAACCCTTTATATCCAATCAGAGCCCAGTTCCCATTCCCAGTAACCCTTTATATCCAATCAGAGCACAGTTCCCATTCCCAGTACCCCTTTATATTCAATCAGAGCAGTTCCCATTCCCAGTACCCCTTTATATTCAATCAGAGCAGTTCCCATTCCCAGTACCCCTTTACCCCCTGTGCAGTGAAGGTGCAGCTCCACCCACCTCCTCCAGGAGCATGTCCTGCGGTGCGAAAGAGCACACACACAGGAGGTAGCTCTGTTTAAAGTGTCCTCTGCTTCCCCCAAACTGGTGGAACTCAGCGCAGGCTTTAGCCAGCAGCGCTGCCTTCTCCATGAAGTTCTCCTTCACCAGGAACTTCACCCTGAGCTGCAGCAGGTCCGGACCTTCACGCAGCAGGAACGCGTGCACTGAAGCACACACATTAATAAGTGCTGTTAGAGGAACACTTCACGGAGTGTGTGAGTGAACAGTAACAGCGAGGACTCCTCACCTTCTGCTTCTGGAGGAGTCTCGTTCCTGAGAAGCCTCTGCAGCGTGATGTTGCTCCACATCCCACACTCCTGAGTGGCTCCGGAGAGCAGACGCAGCTGGGTGACGCCGTGGTCCTGCAGCAGCACATGGGCCGTCTGCGTGCGTACACACACACACACACACACACACACACACACACACACACACACACACACACACGTTATTTTATTTACATTGCAGGTAAAAACAAAAGTCTGCTCTAGACAGGAAGTGGAAGAGGAGGGACTTAGAGTGTACTAGAACACACACACACACACACACACACACACACACACACGGTGTGGTGATGATGCATATGCACGGTGGATGTGGGTGTGCTGTACCTGTATGGAGGACTTGAACTGTTCCCATAATGCATCTGGAAAAGCTTCAGTTATGGAGAGCAGCAGCTCCACACAGCTCCTGCAGATCACCAGCGGACATTATACACACACACAGAGTTACAGAGTGAGTAAAGAACAGTGTGTGTGTGTGTGTGTGTGTGTGCGCACTACTCACAGTGAGAGTCTCTCAAGAACCACACTGACGTTCTCACTCCGGATGGAAAGGTGCCCCGACACTCGCGCAAAACTCAACAACGCCACACGGTAACACTCCAACATGGGCCAGGGGTCCTCATCTGACCTACACACACTCACACACTCCACCAGGGTCTGGACACACACACACACACACATTTTAACATCTTCATAATCAGTGGCTACTCAAACACATACACACAGGCTGCTCTGACCCAGATACACACACCCCCCATGTGTGTGTGTGTGTGTGTGTGTGTGTGTGTGTGTGTGGGCAGTAAATATGCACTGATGCCATGTTTCTATTTTTAAGACACACTG
>JANCOA010000025.1:12381598-12393726 GCA_024363135.1 Leptodoras oyakawai | reverse complement strand
TGTGGCCGGCTAGGCACCGGCTCCCCCGTGACCCTGAAAAGGAATAAGCGGCCAAGAAGATGAATGAATGAATAAAAGTTTTCTCACCTGTGTGTGTGTGTGTGTGTGTGTGTGTGATTTGCAGGCGTGAAGTTTTTCTCCTACAGCAGCAGCATGTTCAGTTTGTGTGTGATGCCGCCCATCCTGATGAAGACAGGCATCGGCGTGAGCAGCTTTGCATTGAAGACGATTTTGTGCGGTGTTATTGGCTTCTTCACGTTCCTGACTCCCGTCCTTTTCCACTTCCTCACCAAAGGCTACGTGGAGCGCTTGTATCACAACAGAGAGACGGACATGTACACGGCTGTCACGTACAGCGCGCTGCTGGTGGAGAAGAAGACCGTGTTTCATCAGAGTGACGTGAAAGTCCCAGACGTGAGCCGGATGTTCACGAGTTTCTACGCCAAGAAGAAGTCGATGCTCATAAACCCGACGCTTTTCGACCTCCCGCATGACTACAATCACCTCATGGGCTATGATAAACCTTTCTCCTTCGACCTGGATGACATAAATAAACCTGATCAAAATTAGCCATAGTCTCTTCATTTTAAAGTTTTATTAAAAGGATTAAACTTCTGCTAAACTTGCTAGGAATTGCTAAGAATGTTCTAAAACATCCTGTATGAATAGCTTATTTTAGCTAGCTAGCATAAATGTAAAGATTAAACACATTTTTGTAACATAAATTCCTGTCAGGTTTGCTGGCGCACTAATTACCAGCTGGCTAGCTTGCTAACTAACTTGCTAGTTAAGCAAGTTGTGCAAATCATGAACATATGAATGTGTTTAAAATCCTTTCAGAATCCATGTCAGAGTAATTACTAATCTAGCTAGTTTGTGTTAACTTTGAATCTTATAAACAATGTTAACAGCATTAAATCATCTCAAGTTAGCGTATCTTAGCTAACTAGCATAGACTAGTATTTTTGAATATAATTCAAATATAAATCCTGTCAGAAAATGTTATGTTAGCTATCTGGCTAGTGTTCTCAGTAAATACGAATATTTAAGATAATCCCAGAAAGCATCTCAGTTTATGACAGCTAGCTACCATTAGCAGTGTTTATTAGCTCTCAGTGTTAGCATTGAGAATTATACCCATAGGAATGTGACTTAAATTTCCTCTCAGAATCCTTAGAATATGTTAGCCAGTTTAGCCTGCTAGCATAGCAGTGAACTACGCTACTATCAGAAACCATCAGTTTAGCTTATGGTAACCAGCAAGCTGGAGATAACAATGAAGATTGTGAATGAATATGAATAGAATCCTGTCAGGTTATCTTATGTTAGCAAGGTATTTACAGTTAAAGATATAAAGATATATATTATAAAGATAATAAATAATTTTTAAATGACAAAATCCTGTCAGAAATCCTGTCATTAGCTTATGTTAGCTAACTGGATACCTTTCCCAGTGACAATTATTAATATTTAAGGATATGACTGAAGAATTCCTTTCAGAAATCTTGTTATTAGCTTGTGTTAGCTAACTGGATACCGTTCTCAGTGAACTTTATTAATATTTAAGGATATGACTGAAGAATTCTTTGTCAGAAATCTTGTTATTAGCTTGTGTTAGCTAACTGGAGACCGCTCTCTCTGACAATTATTAATATTTAAAGATATGACTGAAGAATTCCTGTCAGAAATCTTGTCATTAGCTTGTGTTAACTAACTGGATACCTTTCCCAGTGACAATTATTAATATTTAAGGATATGACTGAAGAATTCCTGTCAGAAATCTTGTTATTAGCTTGTGTTAGCTAACTGGATACCGTTGTCAGTGAAGTTTATTAATATTTAAGGATAAGACTGAAGAATTCCTGTCAGAAATCTTGTCATTAGCTTGTGTTAGCTAACCTCATACCGTTCTCAGTGACAATTATTAATATTTAAGGATAAGACTGAAGAATTCCTGTCAGAAATCTGGTCATTAGCTTGTGTTAGCTAACTGGATACCGCTCTCAGTGACAATTATTAATATTTAAGGATATGACTGAAGAATTCCTGTCAGAAATCTTATTAGCTTGTGTTAGCTAACTGGATACCGTTGTCAGTGAAGTTTATTAATATTTAAGGATAAGACCGATGAATTCCTGTCAGAAATCTTGTCATTAGCTTGTGTTAGCTAACTGGAGACCGCTCTCTCTGACTATTATTAATATTTAAAGATATGACTGAAGAATTCCTGTCAGAAATCTGGTCATTAGCTTGTGTTAGCTAACTGGATACCTTTCCCAGTGACAATTATTAATATTTAAGGATAAGACTGAAGAATTCCTGTCAGAAATCTTGTTATTAGCTTGTGTTAGCTAACTGGATACCGTTGTCAGTGAAGTTTATTAATATTTAAGGATAAGACTGAAGAATTCCTGTCAGAATTCTTGTCATTATCTTGTGTTAGCTAACCTCATACCATTCTCAGTGAAAATGATTAATATTTAAGGAAATTACTGAAGAATTCCTGTCAGAAATCTGGTCATTAGCTTGTGTTAGCTAACTGGATACCGCTCTCAGTGACAATTATGAATATTTAAGGGTAAGACTGAAGAATTCCTGTCAGAAATCTTGTTATTAGCTTGTAATCACTGAGAACGGTATCCAGTTAGCTAACACAAGCTAATGACAGGATTTCTGACAGGAATTCTTCAGTCATATCCTTAAATATTAATACTTATTCCTGTCAGATCATCTCATAATAGCTAGCAACTAATTGTGTGACTGTTTTAGACACATTAGAAAATTTATTTTCTTTAAAATGTATTTATTTATTTATGTATTTATTTCCTATACCATTAAAACAGACCAATTCCCCTAAACAAAAGACATAGCCACACAGGTCTTTACAAACACATTTATTTCACTGTGTTTGAAACAATCCAGTCACTATCTTTAAAGTTAATTGTACAATAAATATTAAATACTGTTACACTGCCACAAACCTACAAACTGAGCTTCAGAAAAAAAAAACATCAGCATGAGAGTAAATGCAGAAAACACAGCCGTCAGTTTGTCATGTACACTTTACATTGTGCAGATTAAATATCCTTTATGGGAAGTTTTCATTCACATAGAATGACTCTTGCATTGTAAATACGAGAACTAACGTGATTATGAGTGTTTGCATGTCCTCCATCGATGCAATGAATACGTGAGACATAGAACTGCAAGTGTCTAATGAGGAAAGAAGCCATGACATTAGTGCTTTTCAAGTTATACAAAACCTGAGAACTCAATTATACTTGCATATTTTACTCTATAAAAATTATAATTTTTTTTTACAGACTGATACGAAGAAAGCCAAATACCGTAATGCCTTCTCATAAATATTCATGACAAGGCACGCATAATTCTTCGTAAATACTCGGAGCAAGAATGATTTATCCTGCCAATATGGTCTTTTATAAAATCTCTTGTTAGGAGAGAGAAAAATCCATGTGATCTGTACTGTTTTTCTACCAGGTCAAGTTTATACAGATAAAATAAAGACCAGCCCTGACATGTTGGTCATTCTGATGAGATTATGGAGAAGCTCTGGAGAAGTTCTGTGCTAATGGCAGTCATTTACCATTAATATAAAGTGCTGTTTTTGTTCATCCAGCAGGAGGCGCTGCTGTTTCCATCACTATATAAGTGACACAGATACAGTATTTTATAAAAGGCAAGACATCTTACAGCAAGTTTTGTCCAGAGTGTTAAACATGTGCTGGACAACTGGTATAATGCATGCATGCATTGTTTCGACTGAATAACTGTGCTGAACAGATGTGGTCTAGCATGCTAATGTAGGTAGCTGAATATTTGGTCTCATATATTGTGCCTTAGTTGAATGAGAGGGTAGTTAGAGCATCTCTCAAAATACTGACATGTAAGCTTATTAATCAGGAGGAGATCACCTCAAGAAGGCATTTCTGAGAACAATTTAATGCTCATTATCATATTCAAGTCCTATGACCTAATTTGCATACACACAGTTTTACTTTCACTATTAGAGAATAGACTACTAGTCACTGCAGCCTAAACAAAATTGGAAGGGTCATGCCTCAAGCCATATGTAATTACCTATTGGGTGGAGATTTGTCAGGATGTCAGGCTCGGCAGGAATTCTGCTCAATCATATTTCTGTAGATCAGGACAAGATCTGGAGTACAACAGTACAGTCCTCAGACTCACTGATCCAAAACAAGAACTGCGATCAACATATTTAAATAAGACAGGGCAGGTTTCATCAACGTCCTTCTTGGACACCAGGTCATTACGATATTGTGGTATAAGTATCTTCGTCTGTGGAAATGCAGTTCCATCAGCCGTAGGAGAATATATCCTGTCATGCAAAGCTAAAGAATGTTCTCTTTGCAATATCAAAGATGTTGCAATATCTGTGTGCCTTGTCCAATCCTGCTACACCTGAGAGTACCTCTTCCCTATTAAAGACTTGACTTATAGTCAGTCCATAGGATCCCAAACAGCATCAAACAGCCCAAACAGCATCACATACTGGTTTCGCATGGTGGCGAGGCATTCCCATCTCCAGTCGATTTGAGAATGTCTGGTGAGAGGAGGTGATTGATGACCTGATGACTTTCACTGCAGTCTGCAGTGTCCTCCATGCCAGGGGAACAATTCGGCACAATTTTAGGTGAAGCTGGAGAAACCGTTGGCTTGTCAACATGATTCTTCCCTCTTTGGCTCTCACTAGAGGACGGAGTAAAAACAGGAGAACTCATTGCTCCTTCCCCTTCAAAGCCTCTTCCCAGGGTTTTGGGACTTTGCAGAGAATGTGGTGTTAGTGGTGCCATGCTGTCTGTGACCACCAGATGGATGCTGGGTGATGCTTCATCTCCAGACTCTGTGAAATTGACTTGGAGTCCCTTGGCATGTCTTTTCGGAGATGCTGTTACGCTTTCACTGCTCATATCAAAGCTCTGGTTCTCCTCCCCTTGAGATCGGGCGCTGCCCTCAGGTTTGTACTGGACAAACTCATAGAGACCTTCCTTGATGATGGTGGGCTGCTTTACTTTTTCACATGCCTTCATGTTTAAGGAGGTGATCTGGCTCAGATCTAGAGGAGGAGGAGCACGAGGGTGTCTTGACTGCATCATGTTGGGGAGCAGAGCTGTTTTCTCCACTTCACTGATGTCTGTGGAGCAGCTCGCAAAACTGTCGATGCTTGACACACTTCTGATCTCAGTAACAGGACGATCTTTCATTGTCGGGTCAGACTGAACCACTTTCATCTCAAGACTCTCCTCCCTGCCCATCCTGCTGCCTTCTTTTGGAGCTGATGCATTGGGAGTCATTGCCATTTGGTTATACATTTGCTCCAGAGATTTTGCGTTTAACCGCTGAGGACTGGAGCATGGCTTGATCATTTTCTCTGGAGTCCGTAACTGCATCACTTCCTGGTATTTATTGTCACAGGATTTGGAAGCAGTGCATGGGCTTTTCTGATAGGCCCATCTACTTGGAGAAAGGTGGTTGTCCGAGGGCTTCTCGTCATTCTTCTCAATCACAACGTCCACCAATTCCATTTGGCGCACAAAGGAATCCTTCATATTCATTGATACAATGCTGCCATTCCGCCTGGCCCTTTCCAAAGCTTCTCTACGCTTGATGGCTTTCTCCTGCCTCTTCTGCTCTTTGTAGAACTCTGAGAAATTGTTCACAATGATTGGGATTGGCAAGGCAATCACCAGAACACCAGCAATACAGCAAAGCCCACCTACAATTTTACCCAAAAGGGTTTGTGGATAGATATCACCATAACCCACAGTCGTCATTGTAATTGTGGCCCACCAGAAGGATGCTGGAATGCTGGTAAATTTGGTGGCATCTTCATCTTTCTCAGCAAAGAACACCAGACTGGAGAAGATCATGATTCCCATTGCTAAGAACAAGATAAGCAAGCCCAGCTCATTGTAACTCCTCCTGAGTGTGAAGCCCAGTGACTGAAGGCCTGTGGAGTGTCTGGCCAGTTTCAGGATCCTGAGTATTCTCATTATCCGGAATATCTGGACCACCCTGCGTACATTTTGGAACTGGAGAACACTTTTATTGGACTCTGTGAGAAATATGGTGATATAATAGGGAAGTATGGCCAATAGATCAATAACATTCAGTGGGCCTTTGAAAAACTTCCATTTGTTGGGTGAAGACAGAAACCGCAGCAGGTACTCCATGGTAAACCATGCTATGCACACAGCTTCTACGTGGGCAAGGTTTGGATTGTCATTCAACTGTCCAAACTCGTCGGGGACTTGAAAATCAGGTAAGGTGTTCAGTGACAGGGCGATGGTGGACAGGATGATGAACAGGATGGATATTATTGCCAGGATCTGAAAATAAAAGAAAGAAAAGGTTAAGATAAGCACTTGCTACTTATTAAAGATTTTGCACTATAAACTTGCATCATTAAACAGTTTAGACTACGGGTTCCCAATTCTGTTCCTGGAGAACACCCTGTCCTGCAACACACGAAAATGGACCAAGGTTGGGAACCTGTGCTTTGAATCATTAAAAGCAACAGAAGGTCAGTAGTTAAAGGTCTGTTCTGGTGAGCAGAAGGTTGTACGTTTAAGTCTAAGGACTACCAGTAAAGCAACTGCTGAACATCTGATCAAGGGCTTTAACCCTAAACTGCTTGTTTTTTATCCTGGATTTGGATTCTGCCTAATCTGTCTAAGCCATGAAGTATATGTAGTCTATACTGTAGATATAAGTATTCTGTGAAGGTATAGAATATTCTTTTATAAAAGCATATTTTGTAAAAAGACCAAATTCACCAGGTTTTGGGGTGATTGATTTTCACCTTGATGTCAGAGGCTCCAGCGAATCATTGGAGATGGGTGACAAATTAAAGGAAAAGCCAACAAATATTGTCATAGCAAGGTACAAAGCCATGACAAACCACCAGAACTTGAACAGCTTCAATGCAACTATACTGGAGTGATGCAAACAGATAACAGTGTTTTAATGATAATTTTGGAGAATGTTGTCCAAAACATCAAACTGGGATGAGAAGTGGTGGATATGAAGGATATGAAATGGTTTTCATACTTATCAAGCGGCGACCCGGTCCCGGATAAGCGGAAGAAGATGAATGGATGGATGGATGGACTTATCAAGCCATTCATTCAGCCCTCAGGCCTTGTAGATAGGGTACTTTCACCTCAAAGAGACCACACCCACCAGGATAGAAATGTTTCATCACAGGATAAAGGTGATCAGTCAGTAGAACTTTGAATTGGATTGTAGGTACAATTCCTTCTATCAAATTTGGCATATTGAGGCAGCAAGATAATTACCTCCCAAACATAAGTGCCATCAAACCCCCTGACTGTATGGGTCGAACATACTGTACTCCCCACTCTTGAAAATATGGTGATGGATGACCCTATCACTTTTCCCCATATCTCTGTAGAACACTGGCTGTAGTTTTAGAACCAATGAACTCTCAAATGTGAACTTATCCTCTGTAATGCAGTGTTTACATTACACACTGCAACACTACTATATCGTCTGTCTCTGCATCGTATGTTTTCTTTTGTTATTTATACAGAGGTGTCATTAAGATCATGATCTTTCAAAAGTCACTCAGCTCTTTTCCTCTTTCCATCCTGACCCAAAATCATGGACCTGCTCAGCATTTTAATTATGATTTCTCATTGGCCGTCTGGAAGACTTTAAAATGTAATAAACGGTAAAGTGTATTCTACAAATGAGCTCAGATTATTTTGCCTCGTGGAACTCAAAACCACCTGAAAAGTGAATATGACACCAGAGTTCCTCTACATTTATTAGAATTACATGAGATTTGGAGTGTGCCACCTTATCTCCACATAAACATCTCAGGTGATAAACACTGCCAAGCATGTATTGATCAGCTGCTTTGTTAGTTTATGGAACGGATCTCTCTAGAGGATTTTCCACTCTGCTTGACCAGGTTAATCGGATATTTCTGACTGAGATACCATTCTTCCTATCACATTTCTCGCCATTAAATCATTGCGTCTGCAGCATTACAGCGGAAGGCACCATGCTCTTATGTAAAGACGCTTCACTCCACAACGCTAATGTTGCTAACACTGAATGGTTCTATTGAATGCTGCACTCGCTACTGCCTCCTGCTCACAGGCATTAATGACTAAAGTGTTACCACCCATCCATTTTACTGTCAATCTCAGCCCGAGATAAAAAAGACATCATAAGTACATTTTAAATATTTAAATGGTAGAATTGCATAGCTCATGACCTTAAAACCTAATAAACTGGATCTGTTTTCATTTTCCTCTTTTATGATGACAGGACCTGGTCAAGGTGCATGTACAGTGGAGACGGAAACCAAAGCACTCTTTGTTCCCAAGTCACTTGCTGAAATGGGAAACATTGCCCTTTCCAGAGAGAACATTGGCTATTCTATGAAAGCCTGCCTCGAACCACGTTCACCTTCCTCACTTACGTCTTACATCTATAACATGAACCAAACTGAGGTGGCCACCCCGGACAACTGGAATGGTTTGTTTCCTTGGTGCAGTTTGGGGTTGTCACGTTTGAGCTGAATGCATGAATCTGCACCCAGGGTTCTGGGTTTGTTTGGGGTGGGGCTCAGAATCACAAGTCTGTGTTCACATGAAATAATTCCTTCTGAACTGTAAATAAATAGCGCAGATCCTTATGTCAGTTTTGAACAGGCAAATACTGTGCTAACATCTCAAGCAGCAAACAACAGCGCTCTTTGCAATTTATAACTACAGACCATCTCTGCTTTTTTATCATGATAGCACCAGAATCGCTTCTCCCTCCCCACCTCCTCCCTAATACCTGCTCAGCATTTTAATTATGATTTCTCATTGGCCGTCTGGAAGACTTTAAAATGTAATAAACGGTAAAGTGTATTCTACAAATGAGCTCATATTATTTTGCCTCGTGGAACTCAAAACCACCTGAAAAGTGAATATGACACCAGAGTTCCTCTACATTTATAAGAATTACATGAGATTTGGAGTGTGCCACCTTATCTCCACATAAACATCTCAGGTGATAAACACCTCAGGTAAGCTAATTACATGTGCCCAGACGACAGGTTCTAAGAGGACCAGGACCAAAACACCAAAAAGCTGGTATGAAATTTATAACTACAGACCATCTCTGCTTTTTTATCATGATAGCACCAGAATCGCTCCTCCCTCCCCACCTCCTCCCTAATATCTCCACTTCCCAGAACACACCATGGACTACAAACATGGCTGCCATGGACTACATTCCCCAGCAGGACATTCCCACTCACCTGTTTCCAGTCACACACACTCTATAAACATACAAAGTGCTCAGACTCACCAAGCCTTATAATTCTGTTTGATATTCTGTTTTTTCAGCTGTTATGCTGCTTACGGCTGTAACAACCTGCCAGAAGATCATAGATGTGCCCCAAATTTTGCTTCTAAAAATAAAAATCCAGGTTAAAATAATCCAGGTTTTCCTTTTCACGTGCCTTTGATTGCGGTCTAATATGTGCATGCTATTCTGACTGCACAAGCAAATTTTAATAATATTTAATTCCTATTTAATTCTACTGTATGGTGTTATTTTAATATCCTTTATCTTTTACCATATTCGTACTGCACTCTTTTATAAGCTAAATTCTTTATGTATTTATGAAATTGTCCAATTTTATATAATATAACTCTTCTGTCCTGTTTTAATTTCTTTTTAATTTCCTGTTTTAATTTATGCAGATAAACTTGCCTCGTCTTTGCTGATGTCCTGCCTTTGTGTCTGTGCTTTTTTCACTTTTTTTAGAATAACTCTAACCCTTTTCCGTCTCCGTCTCCGACTCCCTGGTGTCAGCCGTGGCAATTTTACACAATTGTTTTTTTTGAAAATGAGATTACAGAGCTTGAAGTCACTTGAGGCCAGTACTGTGTATATAAGGATTTGGATCTGTATTTACAGAAAAGATGTCTTGTGCAGTGTGGAGGACACCTGATATTTCTCTAGAGCTCCTTCTTTATTAATATGAAAAGAATTCTGGCAAGAATTCTGCTCACAGCTTCATCTCGTCTTATTGTTATAGCGTACGTATGCAGAGATCTATATGAGGGTATTATTTTGGACGTATAGCCTAGTTGAGGTTACAGGTAGTGGCGTTATACACCTGTATTAGCTATCACACCTGTATCTCGATTCTTCCTGCCAGGTTGGAAAGAGTGAGTAACCATGTCTAACCTTTCGGGGTCTTACTATAGATAGCATCTAAATCCTATTATTGCAGTTATCCTGAAACATCCGGCTGTGGAAAAGACAACGTAAGTACGGTCGTCACAGGTCATGAAAATAAAAATAGTTTCATATCAACATGAGTTTACTACATTATGTATTATATAATTATAGAATCTCTATTTGCAGAGCATTTGGACTCGGAGGATTTTAATCCCAAGGCTCAGCTGGAGAGGACACGACGTGCCACGTGAAATCCTCCTGAGCAACGGCACTGCCAGATCTTAAAGGAAATCCTATCAGAGTCACTGCGAGAACACACCTGAAGACACTGAGAGCTAAAACGCCTCGGTTCAGTTTTATTCTTAATTCAGTGTAACTGTGCATTACAACACGTTATAACCTCAAAGCCACAAGCCTGCCAGTAAACCTGGTGTAATCTATAAACGCTGGGTCGCACAGACACGGAGGATAAGAGACCGACATCGTGTGATGTGACGCCAGGATTGAGCCGTCAGGTTAAAAGTCAACAGCAGAGTTCAGGACCAGGGTTAAAATAAGAACCTGTCTGTAATCCGCAGGTCAATAAAGACAAAAAAAGGTGAACGGATCTTTCACTTTAAAGCAGAGAAAAGGTTCAGTTTCAATCACCAGAATCACATCGAACGATCTCTAAATATTCTGTACTGTAATAATAATAAAACCTAAAAGGAATTAGCAGAGCTGAGTTCTGGAGAGAACCTTAAATGTTGACACACTACTGTCCCATCAACTCTCCATATAACACTCTACATGTTTATAACTGGTTATTTCTCTGAGATATTGAGGTTCAGTCAGAGGGGAAGCCATGAGTCATTAACAGGCAACCATCACGCTTCTCAGGAAATCTTATACAAGGGAGTTGTAAAACACTTTGTGTTTTATGATTATTTTATCATTTATCTCTATTACAACTGAGCCAATGAAGCCGCACACTAATTTAAAAACAAAAGCAATCACACTGAAACCTTTCCTTTATAAAGAGCTATAAGAAATGGATCAGCGGAAATTAGTTGCAACATCAATTTCGCACGTTTCTGTAGGTCATGCCGTAATAAAGTGCTTTACTGAATCCAGACTGCACAGAATGAACTTTATTATAGAAGAAGTTTACAGGTGTTATGGCGTCTATCTATCTATCTATCTATCTATCTATCTATCTATCTATCTATCTATCTATCTATCTATATCTACATTTGGACAATTTATTTATCATTTATTTCTATTCAGAGTGTCTTAAAGATTCATTTCTGTTTATTTCCACACCAAACCCACAAACAAACGCAGGATAATAAAAGAGGAGCTCGGTTTAAGTCTTCTGGGTGAATCTCCATCACGAAGCTGGTTGAGAAGATATTTTTTTTGTTAATGTCTTCATTATTATTCCAAATAGAAAGATCTAGAAAATCAAAGAAAAAGTTTGTGAAGGTTGAGGTAACATGACACGCACTGCATTACCAATAAAACGTGCCCATGGTGATGTGTAATGCTTTTAACCTGCTGGTTTGACATGAAAAACTCTTGACACACTCACTGCAACACACTGAGTAAATCTCATGTATGAAAGTGAAATTATATCTCACACCTCCTTTCCTCTACACTCAGTGTCCATTTTCTCAACTCCACTTTCCACTTTCTACAGTTACAGCCTGTAGTCCATCTGTTTCTCTACACACTCTGATAGTCCCTCGCTGTAGTGCTGGAGTCTTTAAACCCCTCAGTGTCACTGCTGGACTGAGAAGAGTCCACCAACCAACAATGTCCAGTCCCCAGCGTCCTGTAGCAGCGTCCTGATGAAGGATTAGAGGACGACTAACACAAACTGTGCAGCAACA
>JANCOA010000025.1:12144448-12156849 GCA_024363135.1 Leptodoras oyakawai | reverse complement strand
TCTTTTTTATTATTATTATTATTATTATTATTATTATTATTATTATTATTATTATTATTATTATTATTATTATTATACAAAATCATCATCTTCATCTTCACTATCATCATCTTGTCCATGCTTCAATATTTGACACTCAAAGTCAGAACAGGTTTCTTCTTGTCCTCCTCCTCCTCCTCCTTCTTCTTCTTCTTCTTCTTCTTCTTCTTCTTCTTCTTCTTCTTCTTCTTCTTCTCTTCCTTCTTCTTCTTCTTCTTCTCCTCCTCCTCATTCTTCTTCTTCTTCTCCTCCTCCTCTTCCTTCTTCTTCTCCTCCTCCTTCTTCTTCTCCTGCTTCTCCTCCTCCTCCTCCTTCTTCTTATTCTTCTCCTCCTCCTCCTCATTCTTCTTCTTCTTCTCCTCCTCCTCTTCCTTCTTCTTCTCCTCCTCCTTCTTCTCCTGCTTCTCCTCCTCCTCCTTCTTCTTCTCCGCCTCCTCTCCCTTCTTCTTCTTCTTCTTCTTCTTCTTCTCCCCCTCTTTTTTCTTCTCCTCCTCCTCCTCCTTCTTATTCTCCTCCTCCTCCTCCTCCTTCTTCTTCTTCTTCTTCTTCTTCTTCTTCTTCTTCTTCTACTTCTTCTCCCCCTCCTTTTTCTTCTCCTGTTCCTCCTCCTCCTTCTTCTTCTTCTTCTTCTTCTTCTTCTTCTTCTTCTTCTTCTTCTTCTTCTTCTTCTAGTGTCGTTCAGGATCAAGGCCTGTCAGTGAAGACATCTGGCTACTAAAAGCTTTATCAGTCTGAGCATATAAACGAATAATATTTGTTTTGTTTAAGGAAGCCATTCAAACTTATGAGGTTTTACTAAACAGAAATGTTATGGATTTGGGATCTGAACTGCAGTCTGCAGGTTATTAGTTCACAACCTTAACCCCTGTATTTAAATCTAAAGTGATGCACTGACACCCACAGTGGAGCATTAACTGGCATTTCCTTTAACTCTGTTTGGTGACGCTTCAATCCCATCATCATGGGCACTTCTCCCACATACTGATGCAAATTTATTCAAATGTCACTAATGTTTAGAGAACAGCTGATAATACTTGCACTAGAAGAGAGCAGTGGCAGCTCAGCAGACAAGGTTCTACATTATTGACCAAAACACTGTTAGTTCAGATCCCAGAACTGCCACAGAGCCACTGCTGGGCACTTGGTCACTACCCCTAACCCACAACTACTCCGTTTTGACTTTGGATTGAATACTGAATAGAAATGAGTCTTTCAGATGTGGTACACTATCCGGTGGTTATAAGGATCATAAGGATGCTTTTTGCTGTGTGGTCTCACCAGTGCAACAGTAAAGACTTTCATAAGCGTTAATAAGCGTTAAAGCTGCTCATACTTCGGATTATAGCGCTTTCATTGGTGTTTGGTCATCAGGGTGCCAGCTGCTAGATCCAATAAACACCAATGGGGACTCTTTAAGCGTTTAACCCTGCCAAAATCCATTCTTTCTCTCCGAGGGGGGGCCTTAACACCCCGCGAGCCCTCTCCCCTTTACCATGATAACATAATCATGATTATTCCACTGGATTTATGAGGAGAGCAACCCGAGCAACAGGTGTTTAAAGTTTGGTTCACACAAGAGACCCCCCAAAAAAGGAGGGGACTCTCGGTGCCAAAGTAACCAAAGTAACCTCAAACAAGCGCACTGATATCTTTATTGCTAAGCGTAACATATCCATCCTTGTCCAGCTTTCTGTGCGATGGTTTCTCTGCACCTGGTTATTTCCAACTTCTTTTTATTTTCTTTCTTTTTTTTGTGTGCGTCCCTGGATAGCAGCTGCTTAAAGAGAGACAGAGAGAGGCCCTTACAACGTCTCCAAGACGTGTTGGCATGGTTTTCTCGCCTTTAATGTAGCACTAAGCTTTGTCTTTGGTACAATATGGGAACAGTAAAGCACGACGTGTGGACGTAAGCGCACTTTTTTAACTAAGCGACTCTACAAACAGTTTTGTTTCAAGTCAATTAGAGTGATCAGCCAATTAAAATTTATGTGCGTCGATCTTTTTTTCACATGAAGAGAGAGAGAGAAGAGGCAGCAGCACAGAAAGAGTGAGACAGAGAGGGAGAGAAAGAGTAAAAGAGAGCTGGTCTTTAAGGATTTTAGGCTCATCACCTGGCGTTGGTTTTACACAGAAGTGTGATAGCCAGGCGTTTCCAAAAAGTGACTCTATTACCAAAAGGCCCTCGCCATCCTGTGCGCTTTTGTTCGCCCCCAGTTAATAACTCATTACAGGGATTTAACAAATCCCTCACATGCATATGTTTGGTGTCTCCATATTTTTTGATCCCTCCGATGAAGCAGATGCTGCAATTGAAAATCCTGACCAAAAAAAAAACTGCTACGAGGCTGAAAGGAGAAGAGAGGTTCTGAACAAAGAGCCTTGGGGAGATCTCTCAGGAAGAGAAAAAACATTTACGGGCAATAAACAGACTTCAACCTGCTCCATTTCAGCCATTGTGCGGACGTTTTTGAATAATTAAGGTTAATAAGAATAGGTTTTGTGGCGTTTGAATGCCAGGCGCACAGGTGCGGCGTGACAGGATGAATGATGCGCCTGATTTTTGCCAAACTCGAGAGCCCTTCTCTCCGAGCTTCAAGCTGATGGAAAATATTGTCACTTCTTTAATTCACGGCATTAGACGTTCTCAGGAAACAAAGGCGGCCGATGAAAAGCTCATGGCTGTAATGAAACACACTTATGGCCCGAGATAAATGAGAGCCGGAGTCAATGGCCAGGCGCGTTTTCGCTTTGCGCGCAAGCAGCCTGCTCCATCTAAATCAAATAAAGGGAACCTTTCCAACTTTTAAAAAGACCTCGTTTTCATTTTTAAAGCCTCTCCGCAATTGCCATTAAGCATATGGGGCTTTTGTACGCATCAACAGCTCTTGAGAAAGCAACCGGTGTCTATGTGGCGAATCATTTGAAACTTTCTGCCGCATCCGCGCACAAAAGCGCACAGAACAAAATAAAGAAAAGGAGTTTTAAAAAACAAATCTGACATATGTGCGCTCGCGCTTCCCAGACCTGCTTCAGTCGCAATTCCGACTAATTACTTACAAAAAGCAGGGACGATACCTTTCTAACGATTTTTTGCGAAGGTGATAAGCATGTGACCACGGCGTGCCGAGTTTTGCGCACGGACCGGACTGAAGCTCGGTGTGGTGCGGGAGTCTGTCTGAGTTCATTCTCTCTCTCTCTCCCTGTCTATCCCTCTCTCTTTCTGATCTCCACTTGTCTTCTGTACCTTTCTTCTCATCTAAAAATTAAAGAGGCACATGAGTAAACAGTCCTAACTCATCCTTTTAGTAGTTTTCAGAATGGAAGGAATAGTAATATTTTGTAAGGCGGTGATTTCCTGTCTCGGTATTATCACGGTATTGTTTTTTGTTGTTGTGTTTGTAGCTAAGTGTTTCTAAAGGAGCTTGTGAACTAAAACGTTACTTTCCATAACGTCTGCGCGTTTTCTTCAGAAGACAAGATGAAGATGTATAAACTTACATTCTATTGAATATCATTTATTCTTCTTATTAAATAAGGACCTGTTGGTAAGAGATCACTCAGAGCATGCTGTAGGTGAGCAGTCTGGAAGATGATGTTGTTCCAAAAATGTGGCTTATAATCATCTTTGCGGGCGTTTTGTTCCACGTGAAGCTGATGAAGGAAAAAAGTAAGATTAAAACTCGGGAAATAATAATAATAATAATAATAATAATAATAATAATAATAATAATTATTATTATTATTATTTGTATTATTATTATTATTATTATTATTATTGTTATTATTTGTCTTATTATTTGTATTATTATTATTATCATCATCATCTTAAAATGATCATCCTTAGAAAGGTTTTGGCAAACGGTCTTACACTCATCATTTGCGCAGGCGCACAAGGCGACCTTTAGCTCTATTTGGACGTTTGAATGTTTTTTTTCCTCAAATGATTTTCAGTAAATGCTTTTAAACACTGTCAAATTCAGCCACATTAAACGAAGCTTCGGTGCATTTGGTGAAGCAACAGACTTCCAAGTTCACTGGTGCACAAAACAGTGTTGTATCATTGCTTTTATACCGGAAAACAGGAAAATAAACAGCAAAATGCCGCGTGCTGGGAGTAATTAATTTCCACCAGAATGATTAGTATACTGCTGATTGAATCGTTTTCTGGAAACAGTCGAATCTGGCAACCCTTATCCAAATCCTGGGTCCTCCTGCCACACATCTCATCCGACTTGTCATTCCCATCTTCGGTGTCCAGAGTCCTGCATCGCATCACGTGAGTCAGCAGTTAAAAATACTGCTCATCCCTGAGCCATGGTGTCTCTGATGTGTCCTAATCACGCATTATAGTCTCAGGGTCAAAGGCAGCACCGGGTTTTTCTCCAAGCTCCAGACTCCAGCAAAAGTGCTCTCCAGTGCTGCTGCTTCTTCTTCTTTTCCAACAAACACCCAAAAATTCCACACACAGCTTCTCATGTACCAAATCTTGCACCAGTGTTGTCATGAATGAATAATATCCAGCAGCTCTGCGCTCCTCGGTGTCCTTCATCCGCCTTCAGTCCCCGTCGGTGCCATTTGCTCTTCTAATGAGCCCTAATGAGATGACACGGGCGTTTTTACAGGCTTAATGAGGCGATAAGTTTTGGATCACTTCATATTAAATTTGAAGCAGCATTACCATGATTAGTAAGTACTTGCAAAAGGAGACAAATAACCGGAGCGAAGAACTAATTATAAAACTAATCACATTAAAAAAAAGAATTAGATCCTAATTAGAATAGTTATTATTAATGAGGCAGGTCGAGCTTACCCAAAAAGTCATGGTTCCTGACTTGCTGACTTGTCGCTTCCATGTGGACCTGTCTGTTTGCGTGTGTGTGCGTATGGATGTGCGTTTTGGGGGCTCTGAGAGTTTTTGAGTTTTGGGTTGGTTCTTAAGAAATCTGTGAGCTGACGTAGAGCATTGCTGAGAAAAAGATTCCACGGGAAAATTTCAGCCTCCGAGCACCTGCATGGTTCCCCCCTCCCACCCCGGGGCCTGGAGCCGTCCGGCGCGCGGAAACCTCTCCAGTCTTCGAACAAACAAACACATACACACATGAACTGTTAACAAGATGTACTGTCTTTCAGATGCATTTAAATCTAAATTTAAATTTGCACAATAAGCAGTTCATGAGTCACAGCTCAAGTTTATATCCACATCCATCATTTCAGCTGTTTATACACAAAACATTTTGCTGCAACTCAAGTGTATTAGTCAGGGACTTTAAACATTCACCATCATTCCAAGGATTTATAGTCTATGGTATCCTATATAACTGTGAAAGAATAGTGTACAGTGTAAGTTCTGCACAGAATAGTTCTGGGAGTAAGTCTGACAGTGCTCCAGGGCACCTATTTGTCCTCTATAGGTGAGATTAATTTAGAAGAAAAGAGCTCTCTGCACATTAATTCTGTTTAATAAAATAATATTCAACACAGAATAGAGTGTTATGGCTTGCAGTTTTGTGCAGCTGATTCTGCAGTAAACAGGGAATGAACTAATGCCGTATAGTGATCAGTAAGTGATCCCCAGGCTGAGAGACCTGTCCCTGATCTCACCAAATAAACTTATAAACTATGCATTTTGTGGCCTTGATCTTGCTGCGACTTGTTACTTATTAAAATCATTCTTAGTGCGAATAAACTCCTCCACCAGCACTATGATATTTTAATTAAATCCTGCCGATACATCACAGTACTGAAAAACTACTGCATCGTCAATGTGGAAGTGTATTTTTAAATATAGAAAATTTGAGGAGATTCTTAATAATAATGATTCAATAATAATGTATGGTTGATCCTGAGATTGAGAGATGCACACAGAGCTAATTCAGCATTAACTCTTTATTATTTACAATTTGCTATAACATTTGAATGAACATACAGGACATTCTTTTTTCAAAAAGATAAATGCATTCTATTTCACTTTATGATACCACTTCATGTGTGGTGAAGTACAGATAAAACAGAAGGACGTAGACAGGCTTGAATGAATCAATAGCAGAATTTATTGAATCATCATCATCATCATCATCATTATTATAAATATCAAAAATAGACCATTTGAGACACGGTACGTTTCATTTTTATAAAAAATAGGGTTCTGTCTCGTTGGACATCCGTAGGAATCAACGATAAATTATAAAAATATATTATCAAAAAAAAAACAATTAAGCAACAATTAAATAATGACACTACACAGTGATTGCCAGAGGCTCTATGTTCAAATGTTCAGCTTCACACCAGAGAGCTGAAATAATAATAATAATAATAATAATAATAATAAATATATACATAGTGACATAAACGCGACATAAACACACAGGAGAATCCCACACAGTCCGTGTACCGAGTAAACACCGGGATTCAGGCGACCAGCTCAAACGGAGGCTCGTTCTCGATGTTAGTGAGCGCGGATTTGAAGTGCACTTTCCGGGGGTCCTCCGGGGTCCAAACCTTCGCCCTGCGGATGATGTTCTGCTCCCGGAGCTGCTTTTCATCCGTCCAGGACAAAGAATGACCGGCCAGGGGGGGCAAGCCGTAATCTGGGTCATCAGGGGAGGGAGATCCTGGAGAGTCAAAAATAGAGTCATTTAATATTACTACTACTACTACTACTAATAATAATCATAATAACCATAATAATAATTATTATGCAATTGATATTGGTAAATGGTTCTATTTTTTGTTTTTAGGAAATGTTTTGGTAAAATGATAGCTATTCTGTTAAGACTTTCTTAACCCTTTCTGTCATTCTCTCTGTATATCAGATGTCTTGTTTTTATTTTCCTGAACTTTATAAATAGAGAGAAATGTTTCTGGAAAGTTGAACACATCTGATTGAAATTTGCGCAAAAGAAAGAAAGTAAAACAACTCTAATTATAATGGGCTCATATGTCACCTATTGCTGATACTAATAATACTAATACTAATCATAACAGATGCTTGGTGAGGGCAGTGATGTTTGCGCAGCTCTTACTTGTTCCTCTGTGGCAGATGATGACTTTTTTGGGCTGGTTGAGAGCTTCGTGGCTGGAGTTCCGGATGGGCGCGTCAGACTGCACCAGTTCAGCCAGGAAGTTGATGTAGCCGATGGCGAGGCGCAGGGTGTCCACTTTGGAAAGGCGTTTTTCGTAAGGCAGGGTGGGGATGTGCGAGCGCAGACCTTCGAACGCGTCGTTGATGGACTGCATGCGTCTGCGTTCGCGCACGTTAGCGGCCTGGCGCAGCTGCTGCATCTCCTGCTCGGACCGCGCTCTCCTGCGCCTCTTCAGCACCAGCGCACCGTCACCGCGCCGCGGGGAAAACCCGGACACGCCGTACGACGAGGAAGACGACGACGACGAGGAGAAGCGACCCACGTCGCAACCGTAGTCTTCATCGCGCTCACGGCAGTCGTCGTAGTACTCTTGGATTTGGCTCGCGAGGAAGTCCACGTCGTCGTCCAAGAAATCATCCACGTCCATGTGCTCGCGCGAGCAGCGCTCGGTGAAGAAGTCGTCGTCATCGAAATACGCGGAGGACAAAGTGTCCAAGCCTGAAAACGGGTCCAGTACGGTCTCCATCCTTGTTTTTGCGGTTTCAGAAAAGCCGGCACGCGAAGACCTTTTATAAGGACATCGACAGTCGCGTGCCATTAACGGACAGCGCCAGCCAATCAACGGCGAGCATCGACAGAAGCAGCGCACCTACGGGTAAGCCACGCCCACCTTGTTCCATTTCTCAGACCATTAATCCTCAAGAAGACGATTATCATCATCAGTTCATTAATTAGGGAACGGATTTGACTGGTTAGTGGACTTTTTGATTTATTTGCTTTATTTAACTTATTCATTTATTTTATGGAAATATTATTTACATAAAATACAAAATATTTTAATCTCATTGTGCATGTGTATAGTGACAAAGACATTCTATTCTATTCACCAGATATATTATCATCATTATAATAATAACAATAACAACAATAATAATAATAATTATTATTATATTAATAATTAATTTAAAGGTAAATATTGTAAATACAACCACAAAATACAAAGTTTATAAAGATTAGAAATTAGAAGATTAGAAAGTAGAGTTTTTTTTTATTCGGTTGTTTTTTCAGCGGGTTGGAGTTTAAATTGCTGTAATGATTGATTTAATGATTTAATGATTTATCCAAACCTCTCCAAACAAACAGCTTATAAACATTAACCACCCTTTCCGTACAAAATGCAGCTGCACACATGTGGCTAGTGTTACCGGGTTATTCGATGATTAATAACACTTTGAGCCTAATAACAGTTTCAGAGAAATCGTTTTTATTATTTAAGCCTTTACTCGTTTCTCATTTGCAAACAGCTTCTGCTGCGCCATAACGAGCCAGGGACATATAAAAGCTTTGGGGTGAAAAGAAGAAAAAAGACAACAACAACAGTGCGTTGTAAACAATGACTGAAGAACCACTCAGGTGTTGGAGGACTTTGGGTTTGTGTCCTCCGCTCTTATTAGCGATTAAATGCTGTTTGCGTTTGTCCACGTGCGCTTTTTGCATCCTCGGGAACCGGACAATGCGCCGGAGCGAGCACTGCTTTTGAAAGGTCACCCAGGCAGGTTGACCCCTGCCACCCTATTTTAAGGCTTCTCTTAAAAAAGCAGGTAGCATTCAAGAGCTCGTGCACTTCATTACCGAGGGGGACGTGCGGCTCCGGATAGAGCACGAGCGCCGCCGCACAATGCAACACAATGAAAAACAATAGTGCACAAAACGTGGGCGCACGAAAGGAGAGAGAGAGAGAGAGAGAGAGAGAGAGAGAGAGTGTGGTGTCGGGGAGGAGAGGAACAATCAATCAGTGACAAGCTGGAAGCACGGGACGCTCGCCCTTTTCAAGAGGCACTGATGAGAAACCTGAAACGGAAAACGTCACTCGGGTGTCATAACTTCAAAAACGACCCATTCCTGATGATAGTCATCCTAAAAAAATATTTTTGACAACGTTTAGATAAGCAAGGGCACGCGCTTTGGGTGCATGAGCAAAACAAACTAACATTATTATTATTATTATATTAGTAGTAGTATAGTTGCTAATATTCACGGTTACATTTTATTTTACATTAGACTCCAAAAGTCTGATTTCATAAAACCTTTAAGATACAACTTTATCTCAAAGGTCTGTTTGAAACTACCAGCTTCCATCCTGTCGCATTTCGCGGCCACTGACAGCCTACAACCTCCGTTAAGCATGCAAAATATTTTAATCTTTCTAAATAAAATGACATGATATTGAATTAATAGCCTACCCGTCACTTTGCGCATGCGCATTAACCTCGTATAAGTGCGTCGTTCTACAGATGTTCTACACACCTACTTCACAATGCAAGACGATTAGTCCAGCATGCAGCACAGAAATGCTCTTTGGTATAAATTAATAATTTGTTGATAATCTTTTTAAAATAAGCCCTAATATACTGCATTTGTTTTATTTGAAATGTTCATACATTTAAATATCGATTAAAAAGAAAGTTTGTTAACCCAAGACCTAGAAACGTCTTGCCTGCTCTGTAGGCTACATATGTGGATTATGGGGGTGTTAATTATGTGGTAAAAGGGATCGTTAGGCTAAAGGACCATGCAATGAAATGTTTAAAATAAATCAGGATGTTTCTTGTGTCTTACGTTTTCTACAGAGACTAGAGCCACGATAAAGTCCCTGTTAAAAATATTTCAATTACTATTTTTCTAAATGTCCAACAGGAGCAGCAGCCTACTGATTTAGCAAGTAAATGCAGACACACACACACACATTACTTCAGCAGTGTTGCACTGACACCTGTAAGTTCAACGAGCACCTGTAGTGTTGTATTAACTTTCTAAGTAAACTCAACAACACTTGATTCAGCAAGGGGTCAAGTCAACACTGGGACTTTCTGCCGTACGGCACTTTCAGGACGCGAGGCTTTTATCTGCTTGGGTTCTAACATCGACTAAGCTCACTTCATTTCACTCGAGAGGTCATTAAGCGACAAGGAGGAATAAATAAGGCAGTGTTTGGAGGACAGGGCGCGCATGGTTTTATTATAGAGGGGGGCTGGTAGCAGCAGCGTGGCTCTCAGTGGTGGCCAAAGAGGGCCAACAAATTACGCTGGTACCTGAGATGCTGGCTGGTTGGAGTCTATCAACAAACCCTATTCAAACAAAGATGGAGGGGGGCATTTTTGTTAGAGAACAGGAGGCTGTGATAAAAGTGCAATGGTTGTCGCGGCAAGCTGCCTCGTGAGGCTCGGTCCGTGGGAATCTCGCCACTTGCGCGTTTCGGAGAGTCAAAGAGCTGAATAAACACCGCAGCCTGCAGCAGCCTGTATGCTAAAGAGCGCATCTGAAACGGGGCCCGTATAAAAAGGTAGTGATAAATGTGCTTCACGTTTTGGGATCGACTCGTTATGAAAAAAAGCGTGGAGACGTTTTGTGGTGTCGGAGCGCCGCACAGCCAGGGGTCTGTGCCCAAAAACAAATCGCGCAACAGTTCAAACCCTGTAACTTGTTAGATAAATGAAGACTTTCACATTACGATTTTGCACTTTTTTTGCAAAGGCATTCGAGCCATGTTTGCTCCACCAGGTGCGCAATTTAGCGGCGGATAATTAGTCATTCCTGAAAGAACAGTGAAGTCTGCATTTAGTTTTAAAAACAGTTTCCTCTTAGAGGATGGCTGATTATTAATATACATGCTGTAAGTGTTGGAATCGGTTTTATTAGGAAAGCAAGAATAAGATTTTTTTTTATTTAACAGTTTAACAAACATGCAATAAATAAAATCGGAAATCTGTAATTGGTCAATTCACTGAATCATTATATAACAGACAAAAGGACAAAGAAAACAAGAGAAACTTAAGTCTGTTTGTTAAATCACACAGTTATCTACTTACACGCTTATTAACACTGCACATACTGGAGGAGTGATGGTTCAGGAGGTTGCTGGTTCAAACATCTGTTCACTATAATGCAGTATATACACTATACTTTATATACTATTTGCATTAAAGCGTATTGTGAAGTAGCACAGTGAAACAGCGAATTAATTACTAAAATGTATGGTTTATTATTTAAAAAAACTAAATGTAAACCTAAACACAAATAAACAGGAGTTTAGTAAAAGTCAATGCTTGTATAGTAGAGGAGGTACATTATACTGTATAACGGGTGGCACAAATAAAGAGGTAGACAATGTATGTATAAAAACTTAGTATTCACAATAAACGGTTTTAAAATTACGACTTTGCAGTGAAGGTGACCAATCTTATCCACAAAGGCCCAGCGTGGGTGCAGGTTTTATTTCCAGCCAAGCAGAAGCTACACGCTACTGAAAGTCAAGACCCACTGATTAGATCCATTGATTAAAAACAGGTGGAAGGAGGTGTTGCCCTGCTCGACTGGAAGGAAATCCTGCACTCGCACTACATGGTGGCCCTTTGTGGTTAAGCCTGGACACCCCTGACTAATGGTAAAGTTCTTGTCTTGTTCAAACGTTTTTGCAGTTTTCTTCCCCCTTTTGTTACGGGGAGCCTGGATGGTTGGACCCAAGACTGTTACCCGTCAGCCCAGCGCCGACAGAGGGAGAGATAAGGGGAAAAATAATGAGCCAGAGTGGGGTTAAATAAGTATATATATATATATATATGTGTGTGTGTGTGTGCGTGTGTGTGTGTAACCCTGGGCAAAAATAACAGGGAAAAGAAAATACATCGGATCCATTCTTTGAAATGTGTGGTGTATAAACAGACAGACCCAAGATTCGATATTAAACCTCTGGATTACCAAGCGCGCGCGTTACCGATAAACTAAGCAGGTACACGGATAAAGAAGAAGGATGAAGCTCAAAAGCAAATGCCGATCTTGCGTACTCACACAAAGGAGATATTTTTGTTAATGAACGTTCGGGGGAAAACAAAGGATGAATGAAACGGCGTAACCAAACACTAACCAGTGGTGGAAGTCTAAACAAGTCCCTACCCGATACACCGTTACCACACCTCTACCAATGTGTAGCCGTAGCGTTACGTACCGGGAAAATGGTCAAAGGTGCGACGAGAGACGCTGCTCAAGGAAGCCACTAAATAAACCAGGAAACAGGTGTCTCTCATCGTCCCAAATTGCCCCGGGGTCTGCTGGGAGCTGGAGTTCTCCTGGCATGAGAAGCGCGCTGCCACGGTCCCCTAGCGTCGGCACAGCGCGACTCCTAACACCTCTGCTGCCTTTCAGTCAAATACAGGTGGTAGACAATGAAACTGAAACACCTGTCATTTTAGAGCACAATAATGTATTAGTATGGTGTAGGGC
>JANCOA010000025.1:11974680-11984990 GCA_024363135.1 Leptodoras oyakawai | reverse complement strand
CCATAATGTTGTGTAATATGCATTGCAATATTTGGAGCAAAACTGTGCTCTTACCCTCTAATTGAACCTTCACTTTCTCTCTGCTCTTACTGGTGCAGGTGTTCCAGTTTCATTGTCCAACCCCTGTAAATACTACAGTAGCTGTTGGAGAGAATACAGCCCTCAGGACTGTTAGTCTTTTGATTTCTGCACCTGTACACTTGAATCATTTCTACACACACTCTTCAGGATGCAGTGCATCTCCTTGCCAGTCCTCCTCATGAGCCTTTTTTGTCAGCGCTGCCTCGTTCATTAGCATCCAGTTTTCAGATGTAAATCTACAGATTGATTTGTCTTCCAGTACTGCTGACATGCTGAAGGCTGTAATGAATTCCTGTGCATTAATTACCATTTAGTCATGGAGCCATAATTCGGCTATGTTACTCGTACAAGCATGTTAAGGTTTGGTTGTATATGTGTTTTTTTTTCTTCGGTGCAAATGTGTTAAGCCATTGGGTTTGGAAATGAATGAGCTGTAATGAGGCAGAAAATTAAAATAAAGGTGCAAATCCAAAACAAACACAAAAAAAAAAAATAAAACTACTCCGGTGCCAGCAGGCTTCTCGGATTGATAATTGATCTCCTTTCGCATTTTCGACGGCGTGTTGAGAACTGTTACATGCTCACGGAAAAGCATTAGAACGACACGTTATTCATTACATCACAGCAGGGCGCTCGTTTGATTGAACGTCGGCGCCAAGACTTCATAGCCGCGGTATGATAAGCTTTCCAAAGACATTAATAAGATAAGTGAAATAAATCCGATCGGTGAGGGCGTTTGCGTTCGGCTGGCGTGCCGTATAACTGAAAGTGTGACGCTGCATTAATCGCTGTCCGTGCACAAAAAATCCGGCTATTTGCTCTCCCACGTCCTCTCATAAACGGCAACCTGATCCTGATTCCCTAAAGCAAGGAGACACCCCAGAATGCACTGCTTCAGCATTTCCCCAAGGTGCCCATGCATAAAAAAAAAAAAACAGCCTGGTGACAGGAACATTGTTCTGTCATTGACCCTGTTCTCAGTTCTCAGCCCTACGGTACAGATTTCTCATTCTCATATTCATTTTCCTGCCCTGTGTTATCTTTTTTTTTTGGGTCAGCAGATATGATTCTGCAGAGTCAGGACTGGGTGACTTTGTTCTCCAGATGCTCTGGAGTTTGACCGTAGGGAAAAAATAATCCGAAAACGGCAGGTAGGAAGGGAAACGGAGGAGGAGGACATGAGGACGTCTTTAGAGCAGACACATTCCTTTTGCATAAATACTGTATGTAATTTTTTCAACACATTACATTGCCGCTATACCCATGCCAAGCTCCTGAGAAAAATGTGAGATCTTTATATCTGGACTGAGAGCCTGAGAGCCTCAAACAGTCATCACGGCATCACAGAACCCCACTGAGCTAAACTGCAGTAATGATAGAGCGATCCATCTCTCTGGGGAACGAGTGCACTCCAGCCTCGTCCTCCAGCTTTTACCGAAGCACTTACACGCAAACACGCCCGACGACATGAGTGGGCTCGGTTAGATGATGTGCGGGGGATTTCTACTTGTCGCATCGCATCAAGAGGTCGCTGAGCTGATCGCCGAGCACCAATTTATTTATTCATGGTTTCTGAAGTCCAGAACGATAGACCACTTCTTTTTCTTTTTGCCAAAATCACACACCGTGTCGTTTTCAAGAGACCTCGCCAGCGGGTTTATATATACGTCGGAGTGTCGTCTCGGCCCGGGGAACGGTGTAACCACCGGTAAGGAGATGATGGATCTGCGTTTTGATTGGAGACGGCAGTGTGTAGAAAATAACAGTTTTATGGCTGGTAATGCATTATTCACAGAGTACAGGGAGCACGGGGGGCTGTAATAAGAGGCGCTCACCCTCAGGGCCAAAGCAGATGTGTGTATAATACATTGGCATGAAGAAGCATGACGCACCCTTAGTGCCACTAAGCATAAAAATGACTGTTATGCAATATCATCAGCAACATTTAACACACAAATTAGCTAGCCTAAGCTTCAATGAGCTAGTTTAATTTGCATCATATAATTATATACCGTATGGAAGTTTGCTAATAAGACAGCTAACATGAACCTTTTATTGTTTTTTTTTAATTAAATTCGTTTTCTAAGTCATTTAAACTGCAGAATGTCTCACTGTAGTACACACTCCAAAAGGCTAACACAAGCACCAGTTAGCAAATCTTTTTCTCTAACACTGTCATCTGTTCACATTCATGAGCTGCTAAGTTAAGATTTAATTTTATATGAATATTTAGGCAAATTCATGTTCGGTTTAAATGTTGTATTTTATTTTAATTGAATGTTAATTTATTTATTATTTTATTTTAATTTTATTATTTTAGGTGATATAATTTTATACAATAAATAAATAAATATTTTATGCATTATCTATGTGTTTTATACATTTTTTATATATTTTTTTTTAAATATTCATTTTTTTTATGATCTTATTATCTTATATTTAAACATATTAATTAGTTAATTAATTAGTATATATATATGTGTGTGTGTGTGTGTGTGTGTGTGTGTGTGTATTTATATACCTTTCTGAGAACAACAATGCCCTCTTGTGTGTGTCCGTCAGTGTAGATGCTAAACATGGAGCTGCTGTCTCCTGGCACGATTCGGTACTCCACCTCCGCATTCGTCCCCATATCCAGATCCTGAGCTTTAATTTTCCCCACCGAGGAACCCACCGGCGCAGATTCAGGAACACGCAGGTGAAAGACACCTATTAAAAAGAACCAAAGGCATGGTGTGATTTAGTGGGAAAGAACAAATCCGTAACAAAGCTGTCACTCAGGATAAGACGGAAAAAGGATTGTCACGAGAGCCGGAGTCTGAAGGTAGTTTGCGCTCATTATCCGCTAATCACTTCAGCAGCTCTGCTCGAGTGTACAGGCATCGCAATCACATTTGCAATCCAACAAAGCTGTTTGTATTTGTGGCGCTGAGACCCCCAGCTGGCTTAATCACGGACAATCGTGGATCTAATGCCCCAAAATGTGCCAGGTCGCTCTCTACGGTGGATTATTGTAGCACACAAAGCCATTTCTTATTAATTACAGCATTCAAGGATACAAATAATTGTTCACGGCTGCTTTCAATCAGTCTGGTTTGTATACAAAGCACCATTTTGGGATTCTAAGATAATGGCGGATTTAAAAAATGCTGAAATATCTCCAATGGGTTCGCCGCTGGAAATGCAATTCGCCGGCAATGCCACGTAATCTCATAAGGTTTCAATAAATCCCCAATCAGGTGCTGGGCTGGTTTATGGGAAATCATGGGGATATAAGGGAAATTAATGGCACCTCCACGAAGCCGGCCATGAAAAAACCAAAATGGCTTTGCTCTGCATGAAGAGTCTTCATAAAACTCCAAGCAAAAAGGCATAAGGTTAGGAGCACCATGCATGAAACTCCCATAACACATAAATCAAAGTCTGAACCTATATACACCTTGAGACTCACATTGAACCTCCTGAATTAAATTATTCAGATTCAATTATGGATAATTATAAATAATATAAAAGTCCAATAGTGCCTTCTAAGAAATGAAAATATATTCCACCAGATCAGAATGCACTGTAGATATTAGAGCACATTCCAATGGATAACCCATAAAAATGACTAAGGGCCCCAGAGAAATCAGACAACAATTCAATATTCCTACCGATAGCTCATGTAGAATGCAAAAACAAATGATGCAGAAATCACATAATATTTCAGGAGGCTATTGGATATTCCAGTACAAACTGCATGATTTTCACAGCAGACCAATATTCCAAAGAATAACCCATTAAAATCTGGTAAGAACCCCAGAGCAGTTCAGTAAAGACCCGTAGGAATCCTACTGCAATGTTCCAATGCATAACCCATAAAACTCCATTAGGAGTCCCATAGGCATCAGGGCATAGTTTAATATTCCACTGGATAACCTGAAAGAGTTCATCAAGATTCTCATGGAAAACAGTCGATATTCTAGTACCATAGAAATCCAGCCATATTTCAACTGATAAGCCATTGTGGTGACTTTCGTTGTGGATGATGCAAAGTAGTTGAGGCAAAGAAGCTCTGCTGACACCGTCTTCTTCTTCTTCGAAAGGAATTTATTAATACAAATATCAAATCAAAACAGAATTAGACAGCTATCAGTTTACAGGCATAGCGAATGCCTGCAGAACACCGTGGTCAGATCCCTGTTCTGAGGTATGCCGCTTGAAGAACATCCTTATATAGGTCAGTGACGAAGTCTTGGCGTCATTCTGTCTGGTTGAAGTCCATTAGAAATCCTAATGTATGAATTCTGTCCTGCTCAAAAATCATCACCATCGCTTTACATTTGATTATCAAGAGGCCCCTTCCTGTAGAGGCCCCCAAACCCAAGACCAGATGACCTCAAGCTCTCCTAATGTCATGACTATACCTAATTATAGTTAATTACCAAAGAGCCCTCAGAGATCTTTTGTAGATTTCTAGAAGAACACTGAAGACCAGAAACTACACCATTTTGTGCATTTAAAAAAAAAAAATATTTTCTATGCAAATGAGGCTCGATCTTACAATATACAGTCACAAAAGTGAGTACACCCCTCAAATGTCTGCAGATATTTAAGTATACCTTTTCATGGGACAATAATCCCATTATCTTAGAATCCCACTCCTCATAGAGCTGGCGGATATTCGAGAATTTGCGCTCCTCCACCTTCTGCCTGAGGATGCCCCAAAGATGTTCTATTGGGTTTAGGTTTGGAGACATGCTTGGCCAGTCCATCACTTTTACCCCCAGCCTCTTCAATAAAGCAGTGGTCGTCTTAGAGGTGTGTTTGAGGTCAAACCACTGCTATCCTTGTTCATAGCCTAGTTAGCTCCCATCTTGATTACTGTAACTCCCTCCTTTATGGCCTCTCTCAGAAATCTATTAATAAACTTCAGTTGGTCCAAAATTCTGCTGCCCGCATCATCACCAGGACTCCATCATTTCAGCACATCACCCCCGTCCTGAAACAGCTCCACTGGCTCCCAGTTAAATCTCGTATTAACTTAAAAATCCTAATGCTCACATTTAAGGCCATGCACAGTTTTGCTCCACCCTATCTTTCCAAGCTCCTTCATGTTGCCCCAGACCATGGTATTCCCACCACCATGCTTGACTGCAGGCATGATGCACTTATCTTTATACTCCTCAACTGATTGCCGCCACACATGCTTGAGACCATCTGAACTAAACAAATTAGTAAATATCTGCAGAGATTTGAGGGGGGTACTCACTTTTGTGATACACTGTAACTAAAAATAGATAGATAAAGTGAGAATAAAAATACTTATTGAGTACATGTTTCATAAACAATATCAACCGGGTCACCGGTTGTCCTTCCACGGACCACTTTTGGTAGGTCCTAACCCCTGCATACCGGGATACCCCATAAGACCTGCTGTTTTGGAGATGCTCTGACCCAACCTTTGTTACAATTTTTACACTATTTTCTGCTTCCAATACATCAACTTCAAGAACTGACTGTACACATGTTGCCTAAAATATCCCCTTAACAGGTGCCATTGTCACCACTTGTCCTTCCTTGGACCACTTTTGTTCGGTGCTAACGCCTGCATACCGGGATACCCCACAAGACCTGCAGATTTGTTGATGCACCCGGTCCCAGTCGTCTAAACATCACAATTTGTCCTCAAATTCATACAGTTGCCCATTTTTCCTGCTCCCAACACGTCATCTTAGAGAAATGACTGCTCATTTGCTACTTGTTTATACCACCCCTTAACAGATACCTTTGTAACAGATAGTCAATGTTGTTTTTGAACTCTTTATAAATCAAATTGATGCTTATATACTATATTATAATGACACATATGCAAACTGATATTGACCTTAAAGCTTTTTAAGGATACATGACGTAACCAGATTGTACAGAGGGCAGAGCTAAACTCTACTGATCGATTGAGAGAATTTCTACCTGTAGCATGTTGCCCTAAACATTTCAGGAGATTATGTCCAGGTTCCTACGTACTTTTAGCAAACCTCGGTGGATTATCGTTGACGTCAGTGAGGGTGATGTTGACGGTGGTGGTTCCAGCCAGACCCCCCAGCTGTCCTCCCATATCTTTGGCCTGGATCACGACCTGGTACGACTCTTTAGTCTCCCGGTCCATGTTGGGTAATGCAATCCTTATCACACCTGAGCATATGAGGAAGGACACAGGAGGGATGATAGAAAGCAGGTACAGATGGTTAGTCAGGCTACAGCGTACTCAAATTCAATTTTCCTTTGATGGCTTAGCAGAGATGGAGAGATACAGGATTTTAATAGCTCTTCATTAATCATTGTCTCTAAGAGTGACGTAAAAGGTGAGCGGCTGACATTCTACTAAAGGCTAATCAACTGTAATAGGCTCTCTCTCACAGGCCGCACCTTTTGATCAGAAAAAATGCAGCTTGACAAAATGCCAACGTGAGGAAGAGAAATGTTTTATTTCTGGATTGGGGGTTGGAAAAATATCAGAAACCTCATGCAGGCTTTTCATCTCACATCCAGACGTATTAATATCAAGCAGCCAAACCCTCTAATTACGTTTCCTAATTATAGCCAGCGCAGATACAGCCTTGTTTTCATGTAATCAGGCAGAGGGGTACGTACCAGTTTTGGGTTCTACAGAGAAGTAAGGCTGCCCGTGTAGGACACTGTACACAATCTGGGCACTGTTTCCGTAAGTGGGATCATCCGCATCGGTGGCTGTAACTCGCATCACAGACGTGCCTGTACAAACGCACATGTACACGTTTATTAGGAATTATTATTAGGAATATGTTGTGCTTTTCTTCAACATCTAACATAACATAATCAGCCCTGACAAACATTTTACAACTGGTGCAAAGCTGGTAGCTCCAGAGTAGCTCCATATTCCGGTCTTCACTTATATTTTATAACTCATATACTGTATCTGAAGTAAATGTTTAATTGTTTGTAAGAAATATCCATGAAACTTTTAATGACTTAATTAATTTGGGTGATATAGCCTATGATGTCCAAGATACAATACGCAAGTAAAACTGTTCAGACGTTAATAATTAAAGATTGCTCATAAATACTATATTTAATAATTGACATAATATATTATTAAAGCAGTAATTTAAAAAATAAATTACAATTATTGACATTAAAAATCATTAAAAGTCATTAAATAATTCAATGAACATGTATAGCAGTAAAAAAATATATTATTAATATTAATTAAGTGCAACTTCATTATAGTTACTTTACTTTATTGAACCTGAAGTTGAACCTGAGAGTTGAAGGTGAATAATAATAAATTCCACACAGTCATAAACGGTATTGAATGATTAATGAATTTAAATGACGTTGATTTAGCAAAGAGTGCGTTTCATTATTATAAACCGTTTATTCACCGAATTTTACGTTAAAGTCAGGTTGGGAGCTGCTATGAATAAACTGGGATTTTAAGGGGTAAGTTTTAGGAGGTGCATCCTCAGTGTTAGCCCTTACACCAATCAGCCATAACATTAAGAGTAGTGAGTGACTAACATTGACTATCTTGTTACAATGTGAACATTTGCACCAATCATGTTCCTGAAAATGTTTGCAATGTGTCATCCAGAGACCACATCCATTAAGGAACACTGTTACCGTGAAGGGGTGGACTTGTTCTGTAACAATGTTTAAAATAACATCCACATGAATGCCAGGACCCGAGGTTTCCCAACAGAACGTTGCTCAGAGCATCACACTGCCTCCACCGGCTCGCCTTCTTCCCATAGTGCCAAAGTTCCCCAGGGAAATGACACACACACCTGAGTCCAGCCTTGGGTGTCCATCACCTTGTCACTGAGTCACCACTTGTGCTTCCTTGGCCCACTTTTGGTAGGTACTAACCCCTGCATACCGGGACACCCAACAAGACCTGCCATTTTAGAGATGCACCCAGTCCCAGTCAGCTAGTTGGATTTGGCCCTCAAATTCATACAGTTGCCCATTTTTCCTGCTTCCAACCCATCATCTGTTAAGGGGTGGAATAAATAAGCAGCAAATGAGTAGTCATTTCTCAAAGATGACGTGTTGGGAGCAGGAAAAATGGGCAACTGTATGAGTTTGAGTGCCAAATTAGACAACCGGGACTGGGTGCATCTCCAAAACGGCAGGTCTTGTGGGGTGTCCCGGTATGCAGGGGTTAGTACCTACCCAAAGTGGGCCAAGGAAGGACAAGTGGTGACCCAGTGACACAGTGATGGACACCCAAGGCTGATTGATGTGCATCAGGAATCAGGCATGTGTCATTTCCCTGGGAAAAAGTTGGCACCAGGATGCACTATGGGAAGAAGGCGAACCGGTGGAGGCAGTGTGATGCTCTGAGCAACGTTCTGCTGAGAAACCCCGGCTCCTGGAATTCATATGGATGTTATTTTAAACATTGTTGCAGAACAAGTTCACGGCAACAGTGTTCCCTAATGGGAGTGGTCTCTGGATGACGCATTGCAAACACCATTCAGGAACGGTTTCAAGAACATGATTGGTGCAAATGTTCAAGGTGTTAACTTGACCTTCAAATTCCCCATATTTCAAACAGATCAAGCATCAGTGCGATGTCCTGAACGAACAAGCCCAAGCCATGGAGGCCCCACCTCACAACAGGATTTAAAGGATCTGCCGTTAATAACACATCACACCTTGTGGAGGCCGTGCCTTGATGGATCAGAGCTTTTCTTGGTGGCACAAGTGGAGCCTACACAATATACAATATTTTAAGGTTTTAATGTTATGGCTGACCGGTGTATAGTTTCAATTCCATGAGGTATTTAAAGAAAAAGGCTATCCATGACACTTATTTTGGATCATCTGCTTTTAGTCAACTCTTTTCAGCAATCTCTGTACTGGATGTCTTGAAACGTTGAAAATTTGATGGTTATATGAATTATTAATGAATGAATGGCTTATTAATGGAATATATGAATCAGGAGACACTTAATAAAAATAATTTGCTATACCGGATAGTAACAATAAAACTAGATTAGGTATTGTAGTGGAGGCTCTCTGGAGGGTTTCAGCCCAAATCTGTCTTTTTTACTATTAGTGTTTTCAAATAGTTCCATTTACATTTCCTTCATCTAGAAAGATTACTCTGTATATTACCTTCCATAAAATAAAAAGCAGAGTGGAAATAAAATGAGCTACAGATATATATATATATATCCTCTGTGAACTGACATGTTGGGAAATGCTCCATTATGTTCTGTTGGAGCAGCGGTTCTGAACACTCGTCTTCACTTCAGAAAGGGTTTAAATTGCAGAACAATAAAATATATAGATACTGTTTAAAAAATAAAACAGCGCTTCAGGCTACAGCATAGAGACAGTCCCGTTTTCGATTTATCCGCTACACAGAACGCTTATCTCATGCAAATCGATCATAATTGCTACGGACCTCGTCCAGGAGGAAGACAGGAAGTCCTGAAACGACTCCGCCTGAATAGTAATTCAAACCATATTTCAATGATGCAATAATGCAAATCCTCACATCGGTTACCTGAAAGCGCAACGTTTTCCCAGTTTAATACTTATTTAGCAATCTTTCGGCAGATCGTTTTGCCGTTTGGGAACGTGCAGACGCATTGCGATACGTCGTTAACGTACAATGGGAACTTGCTGAGCTGTTGTATGGGGAAATGTTTTCACTGCAGGTTCATTTACAGAAATGCAGGCTTGTATTGTTTATACTGGTATTAGCTGTCTGTGATACTAAAAGCAGACTATCAGATGTTAAAGTTCTGCTAGCTGGAATGTCAAAAAAGGTTCTCAAGACATCTCTTCACCCTGATACAACCTTATAACACTAAACTCACAGATTGTTACCAAAAATACATGGAAGAGAGTGTATGAGTGTATGACCAATAAGGCATGGAACTCAGTTGCTGGAGGACTGCTCACAAGGGAACTGAGGAAGTGGGTCAATAACGAGGCTCTAAGTCAAGCCTCTGTAATGGAGAGTGACACGGGCGGCTGCTGCAGAACAGTCAATGAGAGGAAGTCCGAGAATCGTTCTGCTCATTAATGCTTAACCAATGATCACGTTATAGATTACAGTATTGATAAACTCACACTGGCATTTATTTTACCCAATATGTGTTTATTTGTCCTGTTTTTTTTATATATACAGTACAGGCCAAAAGTTTGGACACACCTTCTCATTCAATGCGTTTTCTTTATTTTCATGACTATTT
>JANCOA010000025.1:11623580-11636124 GCA_024363135.1 Leptodoras oyakawai | reverse complement strand
TATAAAGCTACAGACATCTATGGAAGCTTCTAGATTTCCGTTTCCATTTCTGCCGTCAGAATGTCAAGTTACCATTTGTAATTTTCTGCTTTTCAACATAGTCAGACCTCGTCAGATGGGTTACAACATTTCAGATGTAGAAGCAAAGTTTAGATTTTCATGTATGAACATTTTAACGGTGTTCCGTGACTAAAAGAATTGTGGCACAACCTCGAACTTACGACAGAAGCGTGGCCGTAAAAAGACTCAGCTGTCGAGAGTCGTTTCACGTCATGGGTGTGGAACACTGCCTCAAGTAGCATCGGGACTCAATGCTGGGGCCTTGACAAACATCAGCGTGAGATCCAAGATCCTGTAGGAGACCTACCAAGGATTAACTGGTATACCAGTTTTTCTGATACTTCAAGATACGAGAATAAATTAATTATTAGTTTTTGGTGGGTTTCTCTAGTCTTACACATCCGGTGTTAACTCATGAGCATGAGAGTGTGTGTCAGAGTGTAGAAATGAAGTTCAGGCATACAGGAGTGTAGTTGTAGTCTAAACAACCCACATAACACACTGAGTTAATCAGTCCAATGTGGGTTGACACCTAATCTACACAGGAGTACAAAGTCCTGCTCGACAATAACACTTTTACTGTTACAGTCAAGGCTTGGCTTCATACTCAAAAGCACAAACTACAGATTAATAACCTACTAAACTACAGCTTATTAAATATTAGTGTACAGTAACGGCTCGGAGTGACCGTTATTTCCGTTACAGCTCATCAGTGTGAGAGAAACTTTACAAATAAATAACTCTACAAATAAATAACACACACAAACATACAGCTTCTTAGAAAGCTCACCTATTACACCTATTACCTATTAAAGTTCATAGAAAGAATAAAATGTACCAAAAATAAATAATAAATACAAATACAAACCTTTTTTTTTTTGTACCTCAGGCAGTCTCACCTAGACTCTCACTCTCCTTAAATGCTTTGTTTTTCCCTTATACCTAGTTGAAAACAATAAATTCTTAATATAAACCTGTAAAAAACGATAAAACTGAATAAAGTAAAGTAAAGAAGCGACTGCGCTGCTGAACACTTACCTCAGCTCTGAGAGAGATGTCGGCTGTCACGCGAGTTATGAAGGAGCCTCGCGCTTTCTCGCAGTACGCGCTGCTGGTTTGACAGTTCCGTGGGCGTTCATGAGCGCCCGCCCCTCAGCCAATTAGAAGCATGTATAGATGAGTGGCACGGATAAGAGCCAATAAGAAAGGGCGAATAGGGACCATATCAGGTCACTTTTTACTTTAGGCTTGTTTGTGTGTACAGTATTTATTTATTTATTTATTTTTCACGATTTAATTAACATATTTAAATATTCACATATTAACAAGGAAAATGGCTTGAACTATTTGGTTTTCTTTCTTTTTTTTGCTATAAATAAATAAAATGTAAATAAATGAGGAATGCTTAGATTTTATTTTTAATTTTGACGCGTTAATGATAAGTAAAGAATTATAATTTAGAATTAAGCTTTTAGAATTAAGATTTTCTATTTCATTTTCTAATGCATTTTGGATATTTATTATTACTTTATATTAATTGTTACTTTATATTTATTATTATAATTAGATCATTATATACTGTATATACTATCTTGGATATTTATTGTTATTTTATTTATATAAATATAAATATATATAAAATCTATATAAAAAAAGAAAAAGAAATAAATAAATAAGGAATTCTCAATTTTTTAAGTTGTTTTTCCCCCTGTTAAGTCAAGAATTTAAATTTAGAATTAAGCTTTTAGACAATTTAATTTTTTAATGCATTTTGGATATTTATTATGTTATTTTATATTTATTATGATAATAGGATGGAGATTATGTATATATATATATTTTTAAAATATTAAATATATTTAATTTATTAAAAAAATAAAAATTAAAAAGAAACTATTTTTTTAAGTAGTTTTTCCCCCTGTTAAATTGTGCTTTAATAGAATTATTAAATAAAACATGTTTAAATTTTTTACAAGATAAAGATAATTTCAGCAAACAGGAATAACAAGAACAAATTATTTAATCTAAAACAATAGAATGGTTTAAAATAAAACTATATTGGAAAAACAATCATTATATATTAATATTTTGAATTCATACAAAATATGGTGAAACATTACTGTTTTATTAATGCTTAAATATTCATTCTTAAAACAAATGAATCACAACCACCACAACATGAGCTCACTCTGGAACGTCTACATTTGCAGTGTTGAATCAGTCCGGGAGATTTTCCAGAGACTGTTCCCAAGTAAAAACAACCTGCCTTCTGGTATGCAGCACAGCTTGTATGAATTGTTTGCATGTGTGACACGAATACAGAGTGAGTAAAAAACATTTGCTTGGCGTTTTCTCTACAGTGGAAATGACTGCTATACAGCAGTTCATGTTACAGCAGCTGTCCTAATGATTGCTTGAGGATATTGATAAAATTCCTCCAACCACACCCACTTTCAGCAAGTCAATACTCTTATTTACAGTACAGTTACAAGGAAACAGCATCAACTTGAAGTTTGGGGTTCAGTTATAAAGCAGAACTATATATTTTTCTGTGTTAGTCAATGTGCAATGCTAAAATGTAAAATAATACAACACCATGCAACATTTATAACGTCAGCTCTGAGGAGCAGGAACCTTGGAGCAAAACGGCCAAACAGATTTTTCAGATGTCAAAGCTGTCGCTCACAGTGACCTAAAACATGACGTGATCAGACAGCCATTCCTCGAGCGGTCATATTTCTGGTGCTCCCATGCAGGTAGCTGTCAGTGTTTACACATTCAACTTGATGCAAACAGAATGAAGAAGTAAACATGGGTTTCGGAAGCCTGTTCTTGTTATTTAATGAAATGCTCATTACTTAATGACCCAATACTGTACTATAAGTATCATCACACGAGGTGACCATTTTAGTCATTGGCTATGAAGATAAATCTCACACCATTCGCAAACCTCCAATAAGACAATCAAGGAAACGAGACAGACGCAGAGAGCTCAAGTCACCTTGACTTAATGCCTTGGATCCTGTTGTTTATGTTGCACTAAAAACATTCAGCCAAGGCCAGCATGAGGTTTGTAATTATGTCTGTAAAAGGCTGTGTATCAGGCTAGGCCAGTAACCTATTATGGCTGAAACACTGGATTTAAACAAGCCATTAAATTTCTTCTCTAGAATTCAGGTGCATGGACAACCGAATGCCACAATGGACACATTTATCTTGTTGTTCCTCCATTCTGCAAAAAACCTCATGGGCATTTAGATAGCAAAGTGTAAAAATACACAAGTCATTTGGTTAATAAACCTAAAGTAACCATACATTGGCACCCCAGTGTCCAAAGCATCCGAATGGCATAAATGACTCCAATGAAAGCACACCAATACCAGAACCAAATGACAACACCGAGTCAAGTGCAATGCAAAGATTTTAATGGCACCACTGTGCAAAGAAACATCTGTACATCGTTACACTGCATTGCAGGTTTAAAACAGGTTACATGATAAAACGACACGTCTGGACTAGGCTCAGCCAGATTGCCGAGGTGGCTGCAAATTTTTATTTTCCAGCTGCATTTCTAATGCCCAGCCTGAGAAAGCATTCTGTGAATCAGACCTTGACGAGCAGAGCCAGCAGTGACCACGCTAGATCTACAGCTCCCAGATCCAGCCACACGAGTACACCCGAATGAGTTAAGCATGGCAAGGCATGATCCAGAGAAATCACCCTCAGGATTAGGATGAATGCACGGCACTCAATTAATAGGTGTGAGCATTGGAAATGCAGTCATCTGCAATTCATTTCAGCATTTTACCCCTTATTATTTGCATAAATACCAGTGCTCATTTATTTATTAATTATGGCATGCTGTTGTGCATTCCACAGTGCAATAGTGTTTATATTAGGTAATACGTTTAAGTATTAAAGCAGTGCTCATCATAATCGCTTAGTATCTCGTGCATCTTCTTTTTGTAGATCCTGGTAAAGAAAGATGCAGTCAAGTTAAGCACTGCAAGAGATTTTCCAAGGCATTCACAAACATTGTTCTTACCTCTGCCCCTTTGGCAGAAGGAATACTCTGCCTCATTGTGGTCATCGTATTCATTTCTCCTTGGCCTCTGCTGAGGAAATGTCTTGCAAGAAGGCCTCTGTCTTGCAGGTCTCCCTTCATGGCATTACAATTCCCAATTGAAAACTCACAATCTTAAAATCACTCATCAGCAAATATTGAAAATATGCAATAATTTCACTGAAAAGAACCTGCCTTTTTCTTGAAGACCATTGGCTGGCCTGCAGAATCGTGATCTCTGCTTGCCACTACAGGCAGTCCAACTTTCCTGGTCCATTACCTCTCCTGGACCTTCTCTCTGAAAGTGTTCTGAAGAACATTAGAAACATAAGTATGGAAACAAGATATTCAACAACAGAGACTTTCTGTAAAACAATCATCTCCTTACAGAACCCATCACCCATCAGCAGTCCCTTTTCTTTGCTAAATGCCTTATTTATCCATACTATTCCCTGTAAATTAGGTATTACCGTTAAAAAGAGCAAATGTGTTAATGAGCTGACCAATCAGATTTGAAAATTACATTTTCACCACACCAGGAACCAAGGAACCCCAGTGCAAGACTCTCCAAATATCATCAATAAGAAATGGATTACTTACCAGAGTAAGATCTGAGCTGGGTAAACTTTTGAGCTTTGCCTCGGCCCTTGTCCACTTTAGCTGCATGATGGGACTGCTCACCACACTCTCCTCTACCATGGCCTTGGTCCTGCCCACTTGGCTCTGTGACCTCCAACATCTTCCTAGCTTTGTGTTTGGGAACTTGAGCACAAGGGGACAGTCCATGTCTGGATGGGTGTTGCCTCAACACTATTTTCTGTGCTTCACCATCGCTGGGTGCCTCAGGATCGTCCTCCAATTCACAATCTTGATCCAACAGCTCTGCATCTTCATCTGGAAGGTTTGCTCCACAGCAGGCACACGTTTTGGCCCAGACAGAGCATGGTTTATCTGTGGCATGCATTTCAGAGTGGGTGGAAACATCACCAGTTTCTTCCAGTTTGCCACCATCTACATAGGCTTGTCCAGACGTTAGATCATCTTCCACATCAGTGGAGAACATCTCATCCCTAGAGGACATCTCATCTAATGATGGACTTAGGACACTTTGCCGCTCAGGACCCACCTGAGGGTAGTAGTTCTGGGTGTATGGGCTGCCAAAATTGCATCTTTTAGAAGGCAATAAAGCAGAAGCAGTATCCACATAGAGCAATGGGTCAACTTCTTCCTGAAGTAACAAACCAGTGGTAGTCTTATTGCAAGGAAGGCGGAGAATTTGATACGGCAGGATGTCACAGTCTGCGGTCATCTGCAACAGAGACTCGGTAACCTCTACAGAGTCAGGAGGCAAATTCTCACCCATCTCGCTTTGGAAGGAGGGCTTACCCTCACACAGATCAGATGTCCCATTGCAATCATTAACATGAGCTCCAGAGTCTTGGACCTCAGATGAATAGCTCTCATTGCCAACATAATCAGTGCCAGATTTCTCACTCTGAAAACATGGCATCTCAAAATGACCATGTTTGTAATCTAGGTCCCGACTCTGGCTTTCATCACGAACGGAGGAACTGTCAAGAGGCAGCACGTCCGACAACACACACTCCTCTAGTCGGCCCTGGCTCAACTCTGCGTCATACACAGCAGAGTCACACAGAGTGCCAGGTTTCGCCGAATCATCCTGGTCTGCCTTATCCAGCTGAGAAGCAGGATTCCTATTTATCTCATTATCTCCATAGTTCTTCATCTCCACCTCATGAGTGAATGAGGTTACAGCAGGGGTTGAAGAAAACATCACATTGGGCTCCTTGACTGCTGCAGACTTTTCACAGGCTTGAAGACCTTCCAGGCAGTCCATCAGTTTACTAACCGGATCTCCAGGCTCAGTCTGGGCTTCAGACGACATGGTCTCACGATGCATGCTCATCTGCTGGAAGTGCTGACGGAACTGGAGGTCATAGGAGGCAACAGAAGGAAACACGGGGGCAATCCTTCTGTAATCAGTCGGCTGCATGGGTGCATGCGGAACCACGTACCCAGGGTACTGCATAAATTGATACGGAGGCATATAAGGACGCCCAAATGGGAGCGCTAAGGGAAAGGAAATGGGGAAAAAGCTGCAATCAGGAAAAGGAACAATTGTTGGGATGGGAAAAGAAACTCCTGAGAGATTGCTCACCTGGTCCTGGGAAACCATATTGCCCAAATGGATCCACAGGCCATTGATACGGAAAATAAGGTTGAGATGGTGGTTGGACGTAGAAAAATGGTCTGCTGTGAGTAACTGGGGGGTGTGGTTGCTCAACATCTGATTGTGTAGGATGAGAAAGTTCTAGAAAATAAATATTCCTCAGTATTTAAAAAAAAGGCATTTCCTGTCCTTCATATTTTAGTGTTTAATTTCCTGCTCGCAGCTTTGAAAAGGCTGTTAATTGGTTGATCAGTAAGGCATTTTGGGTGAAGCCATACACCACTGAGTACAAATGATGACTAAAGCTAAGATCATGCTCACCTTCCATTTTTAGTGAAGGGACAGGAACCAAACACAGGATACAAAACACCACTATGTATATATACACTGCAAAAGAATACAAAAAAATGCATTTAACTCTTTGTTTTTGTAAACAGACACCATCAAGACATTTACACAGTTACATTAGTTTTGGATTTAAAAAAAAAAAAACTAACCTTAAACCTTTGGTGAAAACAACGTGCAAGAAAGTGCACCAAGAAAGAGCAACAAACTCTATATGCAAACGTCCTCCACCCTATAAATAGCCCCTATAAGCCCCACTCTCATGGCTCAGGTCAGCAGGTGTGCGCCATCCTGAAATGTAGGCGCGCCGCCTTCCAACAATTACCCCCGAATTGACTGCACTTGATTAATTAGAGGCTTTTTTCACACCTGGCGGCGTCGAAATTGCGCAGTCTTTAAGGATAAACAGGAACTATGCGCATCTTTTACGCAGACCAGCGCGCACATGTAGCTGCACCAATGCGGATAAAAATAAAAATGTATATAATTTATTGTTTTATAATTATCATTTATATTATTTATTCTTTATTTTTTATTTGTATTCGGTGTTTAATTAATTAATTAATGAATTATATAATTTGTATAAATAATAAGTTTAATTAATTAATTAAGCACTAAATACAAATAAGAAGTAAATAATAAATAACAAAAAACTACTCAATAATAAATAATTCAATATTAAAATAATTGTTTTTATAATTATATAACCTTGCATGAATAAAAAATAGTTATTATTAACAATTATTCTGTTTTTATTTTTACAATTTAAGCAACTTTATGTCTGGGATTTATTTTAGGAAATTTATCAAATGATCATTTGCACAAAAAATAGCTTTCTATGTAATGATTAAAGCAAACAGAATATTGAATATTATTATACATTTATTAGTGTTATAATTGTTTGTTAAATTGAAGCATAGCTGAAGTAAAGCATGATATTTTAATCAAATTTTTGTAAATAGTAAGATTGGGATCTCTTAATAATATAGTACAATATGCCTAAATAATGGACCTTTTCATATATGTATAAATATATGATTATGAATATACGTATGTATATGTCTTTTTATAATTGGATGTCTAATAAATGGTGTACAGTGTGAAATGGATTCAAGAGATATATGTATGATATATGTATAATAAACCTCTTGTTGTTTTTCATTATGAGTAATTATAGGCTTATAATTGCTCAAGTGCACCCAGATGTAAGAAGATCACAGTTTAAGTGTATAGGGGTGGAAAAAGGCTTGTGTATTTTTTTAATCCATGAAATATGTTTTGCAAAACATGTTATGCACCAAATGAAATCAAATGTTATACTCAAAGTATGAAAAGTATTTTTTAAGTGAAAAAAAAAATACAAATCAGTGCAGCATTATGATGGACAATAATTTCAAGAGTACCAACAAAAGCAACCATGTTATTGATTAGTGACAATATGTGTGCAAAAGTACAAAAGTAGACTATAATCCACCTATTTAAATTTTAATATTACGCATGCAATAATGTTTTTAATTCTTCACAAGCCGTATTCAGGTATTTATGGAGCCATAAGGTTAAAATACAGAACGTTTTAAATGTGAAAAAGTCATCCGTGCAGACCAAGGAATCACTGCTGTACACCTGACTTCCGGAAGATGGCAGTAATTAACACAAACGCACTTTCCCGTGGACCTTACCGGCCACCGTAATGTGTCCAAACCTGAGAGCTGGCTGACTAGCCACGTTCAAGTGCGCAGTGAGTGACACTTATAAACACAAAGTTACATCAACATACGAGTTGTTATACCTTACTTTGTCTATTAATTATATTTCTGCATGAAAGCATAACTGTCAGTGTACGTGTCAATATCAGTATGTGCATTTGTTAGCTATTTTGCTGGATGAAGACAAAAACAGGCTATGCTATCTATCTATTTAACAAACCTATATGACACTGCTTTTTTTACTCGGGTTATGAAAGGTTATATGATTTAGAAAGCTCGGTTAAACACCGTCAATTTATGTTTAACCTAGAGGCAGTATTAAGATTTAAAAGCTTAGGAGTCGATTCTGAAAAGAGTCGATTCTCTGATTGAGAAGAAGTGAGACTCGATTCTCAAGCTTCATGGATATGAGTCGTTTCTGAAAAGAGTCGATTCTCTGGTTCTGTGCGTTGCGCGCAATTAAGAGTCGACTCAACAGCTTCGGAGTCGGTTCCACGCGGATGTTAGGAAAAAAAGGAAGTCACTATAGACAAATGCGTATATAATAGAAAATACACATCAGGTCAGTACTTTGTGAAAACATGTCAAACTTGTCAAACTATGTTTTAGTATTTATAGGTATATTTCTCTGTGTACCAATGCCTCGTTCAATCGACTCCCAAAAGTCGACTCTTTAGAATTACTTATTCCGCTCAACACTCCCTTCTGATTGGTTAGTATGTAGACTCTCAGCCAATCAAAACACAGGAGGCGTGGTTTATGAAACTACGGAAGTGAAAACAGGCCACCAGGCTGGCTTTCGCTTTCTGTTCGCTGTTAGAAAACAGTTTTGACTGATGAACTTATTAATTATTTTAAAATACTAGCATTCGTTCATTGAAATCGTGATCAGCGAAAAACGACGCCGAGATACCCGGATTCTCAAGATCGAATGAAATTGCTGTCATTCAGAGGTAGAATTACTGTTTATTTCCTTATTACAGCAAAATCAAGAGCTCTTATCTTTGTAGATTTTCTATGTGATGATCATTTTATTTAGATGTTTTGTCTATGGAATACTGTTAGTTTATTTTAAAATGTTGTATTATAGCAGCAGATTCGTGTATATTAAATATGGAGCTGTATTACATAATGATGACCTTCATGACAGCTCCAGCTCTTGACATCAGTATCATTCTAACATCATAACTAACATTTGGTAAATGTGCACTGTCATGGGGATTTGAGATTGCTGTTTCTTTTTTTGTTTATTATTAATTTTTATTTGTGTGTGTGTGTGTGTGTGGTGTTTTCACTTTCAGGCAATGACACTGTCAGAACAGTTGGAGGAAGTGAGGAGGCAGGCCGAGGCGAGTTTATCCAGACCCGGCTCCACGCAGGACATCAGGAACGGCGTGTCTGCTGTGGCCAACATCCCTCTGCCTCCGTCAGCTAAATATCATCACATTTCCACAGAGGTCATGCTGACAGAAAACAGTGCTGGAAGCAACAAAAAAGAGGTGAGGAGGGTGAACTGTAATTTTCTATAACACTAGTTTTAAAGGCTTATTTTCTTTTATTTTCATTTCTCATTCCAGGCAATAGCGTCACTGCAGAAACTCTCTACAGCGCTCAACATCCTGGAGAAGTACGGCTCCAACCTGACCAGCCCCAACAGACCCAAATACTGGCGTACAGTGAAACACAACAACCCGGTGTTCAGGGCCACGGTTGACGCTGTTCACGTGAGTGACACTGACAACTAGGTTCTGAGAACTCCAGGAAATGTTTTACAACTTTCAATATTTTTCAGCTAAATGTAGTCAGTTAGTGATGAAAGGTTAGTTTCTTTAGTTTCATACTCAAGCTGTTGTTATGAACTGTTAATAAACAGACTGCTGGGTATTTTGAAAGGTAGGGAGGGATATTTGTGAATTATTATAATACCTGTGTCTAATGTTTGGCAGGCAGTTATAATAGTTTATCATCAGCATTACTTGAATTTGTGTGTTGTGTAAGTGAATGAGTGTTGTCTCTCAGGGAGGGCGGGCCGTCCTGTGCCTGTATGGTTACACCAATCAGCAGCCAGACGGACTGAGCTTTCCTGATGACATCACAGAGCCGGACGTCGCCAAAGTGGCGTCGGTGACGCTGGAGGTCATGAGCCTGCGCGTGGAGCTGGACATGCTCATCAAGGTCAGGGCCGTGTGTCCTAGTAATAATAATAATAATAATAATAATAATAATAATAATAATGATGATAGTAATAATAATAATAATAATAATCTTCTTTATTATTTTAGGATGCCCATCCTCACCCAGAGTTCTTTGAAAGAATCATCCCTGCTCTCGCTCAGAAGGTATTCAAGCACGTATACACACAGTACACAATACACACTCTATATATATATATATATATATATGGATTCTTGATTCTGATTGGTCAGAACGTGTTGGTTCATTATCATTCATTCATTACAGTAGCTCTGACGATAAGTTTGACCGTTTCTATAGTAACCGCTCATTCGTAGGGACTTCTGTAAGAAGGCGTTTATTTGAATGTTCCTGAAAGGAGTCTCCAGTGTCAGAGCTTTGTCCCAGTCAGAGGTAACGGTGTAACCAGTAGAGAAGAGGACTTTACGTGATAATAGGACACACTGGTTTTTTTTTTAACATTATGAGAGAGAAAGGAACGACTCGACTCGATTATGTGTCGTTCCACCAGGATGACGATAGTAATGAAGTGAGCCCAGACGCCGTGGTAATATCTCCGTCCAGCGAGAAGCCGTGGGAGAGACTCGCCCTGCCCGCACCGTCTCCGTCTCAGCCCACAGGACCGCTGTCGCTGTCCTCCACCACACCCACCCAGCCTACAGGTGAGCTCCTGTGTCCTGTCACATGACCTGGCTTTACACTTTTATCACACTGTATCACAATTAAACAGCTCCACCGCAATTCCACACCAAAACCAACCTTCAGCCAGAGAAGGAAGCTACTTCCAAAACCTTTGGTGATATTTTTCACGGAATTTAACTTAATCTTCATGGTTGAATTTTATAAATAATTGCAAAAACACAAAAAAAAACACATTTTTTTCTTAATGACATTGAATTAACACTTTTTTTAATTGAATTATTATTAGTTTTATTTATTTATAAGATAAAATCACTTCGAAATGACTTTATTTATTATAATAATTATTATTTCTATATATATTCTACATATTATTATTTATATATATTTTGTGCATGTTTTTATTCATGGGCAATCTATTTCTTTTTTTTCCTTTTTTTTTTTGGAGAATTTAAAATATAATCACCTCCAGATGATTTTATTTATTATAATAATTATTATTTCTATAGATAGTCTATATATTTTTTATTATTTATTTATATATTTTTTTATTATTTATTTATTTTATTTTGGATAATTTAAGATAAAATCACCTCCAGATGACTTTATTTATTTTATTATTATTATTGCTATAGATATTATACATATTAATATTTATATATATATATTTTGGGCATGTTTTTATTCATGCGCAATCTATTTCTTTTTTTTTTTTTCCTTTTTTTTGGAGAATGTAAGATGAAATTGCCTCCAGATGACTTTATTTATTATAATAATTATTATTTCTATAGATGTTCTATACATTATTAATATTTATATATATATTGTGCATGTTTTTATTCATGCGCAATTTCTTTTTTTTTATTTAATTTTTTAATTTAACTTTTTTTTTTATATATTTATATTTAAATATATAGCCAGTTAAAAACCGATTAGCAGTTTTAAGAGAAAATCTAAAGAATGTGAAATCTCTCATCATTAGCATGTCTGTGTGCATGTCGTTAACTGTGAGACATTTTATTACTGCCAGTCCCAGACGCTGAAGTAGAACCGAACTGTAATTTGTCTTGGATTCAGTATGTCTCTATCCTTGATCAATAACTATCAGGAACTAGTAACCAAAAAGTAGCATCTGAGTTCACACACACACACACACACACACACACACACACACACACCCCAGGCCTGGCTCCTGGGGCACCTAAAATAGGGCCGGGGTGGCTCAGTGGTTAAGGTGTTGGGTTACTGGATAGAAGGTTGGAGGTTCAAATCCCAGCACCACCAGGCTGCCACTGTTGGGCCCCTGAGCAAGGCCCTTAACCCTCAACTGCTCAGCTGTATAAATGA
>JANCOA010000025.1:11565349-11576061 GCA_024363135.1 Leptodoras oyakawai | reverse complement strand
GAGAATCTACAATGGAAATAGTCATGAAAATAAAGAAAACACATTGAATGAGAAGGTGTGTCCAAACTTTTGGCCTGGACTGTAAAATAATCTGAAAGCCTTTAAGCCTGAACCAGCACCTTCTAAACCAGTTAAACATATCCCATTCAGTCAGATAATCACAGTATGTTTCATTAAAAAAAAGTAGTTTCCATAATTACATCAGTCACCAGCGCTTTTATATAAGAAATACGTTCATTTTAAAATTACACCGCCTTTAAAAGCCATTTCGTCAATTCCTACATCGAGTAACCAAAAGGCCTCATTAGTTTTGGCAGTGGTCCTTCAAAAATAATCAGAGTGTGCAAATAAGTCACTGATTTAAAAAATGAACACACACACACACACACACACACACACATACATACATACACACACACAATGCATGTTCTTCCACAATACACACCGCTATTAGATTCTTTTCTGCGAAGACACTGAGGCGCCCAAGCCACAGTATCAGTAACACACGTACGTGATATATTAATTTGGTAACGCTTCCAACTCTTCCAGTCTTCTGTTAAGTTACACCGGGAATACAAGCCGTCGTGTTTTGTTCCGAGAGAAAGCTGTGCTGTTCTTCTTCAGGCGTGCTGCGCAGTCGGTGGAGGAGCACCCGAAACAAGAGTGTGAGTGTTATTCGTCTTTGGAGCGCGTGTGGAATCGCTCCAGGAGCGCTCGCAGGATGCTGCCGGGTACCTTTTGGTGTCGGTCGATAAGCGACTGAACTGCTGCCTGCACCTGAAGAAAGGTTCAGATTAGAGAAATGCGTATAATCAACTGAATATTTTATGAAGGTTGTGCTGCTTAGTGAACCGCTGTAAGATGTTTTTTTTCAGAACATGACTGACTGCATGGTGAAGCAGCGCTGAGGACCTACACCATCCCTCAGAATGATCTGAGTCAGAGCTGTTGTGATGGATGGATGGAAGGACGGATGGATGGATAGCAGGGGTAATGTGGATGGATCAGTGGATGTATGGATGGATGGATGGGTGGGTAGCAGTTTAATGTGGATGGATGGATGGATGGATGGATGGGTGGGTAGCAGTTTAATGTGGATGGATGGATGGATGGATGGATGTAGAGGTTGGGTTTAATGTATGGATGACAGGCTGATCAGTTAGATGAGTGGATAGATGAAGGGTTGGACAGTTAAATGACAGATTGATCCTGGATGGATGGATGGATGGATGGATGGATGGCTGAGTAGATGACAGGTGGTTTGGTTAGATGGATAGACGAATGAAGGGATGTTTGGTTGGAGAGATATTTTTCAGAACATGACTGACTGCATGGTGAAGCAGCACTGAGGACCTACACCATCCCTCATAATGATCTGAGTCAGAGCTGTTGTGATGGACGGACGCAAGGACGGATGGACGGACAGAAGGATGGATAGCAGGGGTAATGTGGATGGATCAGTGGATGTATGGATGGTAGGTCAATGTGGATGGATGGATGGATGGATGGATGTAGAGGTGCTTGGTTGGGTTTAATGTATGGATGGTAGGTTGATCAGTTAGATGAGTGGATAGATGATGGGTTGGATAGATAAATGGCTGATTGATCCTGGATGGATGGATGAGCAGATATCAGATGTTTTGGTTAGATGGATAGACAAATGAAGGGATGGTTGGTTGGAGAGATGGATGGATGGATGGATGTTCAATATAAATGGATGGATGGACGGATGGACAGACAAACAGGTGGATGGTTAGTGTGGTTGGATGAATGGATGGATGGAAGGAAGGTTGATTGGTTAGATGGATGAATGGATAGATGATGGGCTGGACAGATAAATGGCTGATTGGATGGATGGATGAGCAGATATTGCATACTCACAGGTGTTAATTAGATAGATGAGTTAGGGGAGTGTTTGGTTGAGGAGATGGATGTGTGGACGGATGGTTGGTAGGATGCTGGTTGCGGGATCTTTAGTAGGATTAATGTATGGTAGAGGAGTAGGCTAAGTGGATGGATGGATGGATCGATGAATGAGTGGATGGATGTTTTAATGGTTGGGTGGATGGGCTGTTGGTTTGATGGATGGATAGTTGTATGGCAGGACATATGAATGACTGGATGGGCAGTTTGATGGTTTGATGGTTGGGTGGATGGATGGCTAGATGGATGGTTAAAGACACTCTCAGTCTCTGTATAACCCGTGTGTAGTTGTATCTCTCTCTCTCTCTGTTTCTGTGTGTATTTATTTATGACTCTCTCAGATGCTGTACCTTTTCTGCCAACTCGGCCGCTGTGAGTTTGGGATCGTAGGGAATGGGGTCACCCAGGTAAGTGCGGAATTTGACCGGGAATCCTCCGTAGATTGGTGCGATAGGCAGACGAAACCTCTCGTACACCCATCTGAAAAATCCTGAAGAGGAAATGTTTGTGATGAATCAGCAGGATGCTAAACTCAGCACACTCTGTGGAGTTATAGCAACTTACTCAAATTTCCCAGAGAGCGGAATCCCTCCCGGACATTCTGAGTAAACATGGGAATGATTGGCTGAGGAGAGAGGACAGAGGTGAACCAGAGGGACTTTCGGAATCGGATCAGAAAATCGCAGTTTTAACTTTTATGGAACATATTTATGATGATGTACCACTTTGGAATCAATGGCCACTTGTGCAAAGCCCTTGCGTTTGCCCCACAGCAGCGGGTACATCTCATCGCTGAACAGAGCCTCCCGTACGCCTCCGGGAGAGATTGCCAGCAGGTGACCACTGCGCAGAGCCTTCACGCACTCCTCCTGTGGCCCATGGATCACACTGAACACCTCCAGGAGCAGCTTGAACCCTGACAGTATTTAAGAAAAACAAGACAAGATCATATAGCTAGTAACAGATTATAAAATAGCGGCAAGGTGATAACCATGGAGGAACACTGTGCTTAACTAACTGTGTTTATGTACCAGAAATTTAAAAGACTTTCTGGTCTGAGAGGATACAGTGTGCAGAAGTCAAGCAAAAGTCAAGGCCACAGTGTCTTGGCTGGGGCGGTCAAGCACACAGGCCACGCCTCCTTTAATGAGACTAACAGACACAGAGGCCACACCTTCAATGGGACAGACAAACAAAGAAACCACACCTCCTTCACAAGAGCTGACAGAGGCCACGCTTTCTTCAGCAGGACTGACAGAAGCTCACCTCCCTGATTACGACTGTCAGAGGCCACACCTCCTTCAGAATGACTGACAGAAGCCACACCTCCTGGATAAGTACTGACAGGATCCACGCCTCCTTCACCAAGACTGTTAGAGGCCACGCCTCCTTCACCAAGACTGTTAGAGGCCACGCCTCCTTCACCAAGACTATTGGAGGCCACGCCTCCTTCACCAAGACTATTAGAGGCCACACCTCCTTCACCAAGACTATTAGAGGCCACGCCTCCTTCACCAAGACTATTAGAGGCCACGCCTCCTTCACCAAGACTATTAGAGGCCACGCCTCCTTCACCAAGACTATAAGAGGCCACGTCTCCTTCACCAAGACTATTAGAGGCCACGTCTCCTTCACCAAGACTGTCAGGGGCCACACCTCCTTCATTAATATTATCAGAGGCCACACTTCTAATGTTATCGGATACGCCTTCTTCCTTTGGACTGTCTGTCCTATGGACTGTCAGTAGCCACACCTCCTTCATTAGGGCTACTGAAGGCTACATCTCCTTCACAATGATTGACAGACAGTAAGATTAGCCATAATTAATATTGGAGCCTATAACAATTTCACCACCGACATCTCATTTGTTTACCTGGAATCTTGAACAAGAAGTGATCAGCCACTGAGTGACATGTACGCCCTTTCTGAATGATCACTCTCGCCAGGAAGTAGTAGTAGTCAACAGGAATAGCTCCGTGGTAGTAGACGATGAGGGCAGGACCTTCTTCTGGAATCTTCTCTAAACCCCGGATTTCATAACCTGATATGAACAAGGAGGTTAATCATGGTCTGAATGCTGAGCCTAAACAATGGACTAGAGCAGGTGTGTAACCGTATCCCCTCTGAAAAACTCTCCCCCATAAATATTAACTTTACTTTCACACTGAATTCGCCTTCTCTGAAAAAATATTTGAACGTCAAACTAAAACTACAAACTGAACCCTTTCCCCTGTTTACTGAACACGTCTTATCGCTTAATTTGGATCTTTCTATGTATTTTGATAAAGACATAATAATGACATTATCAGTACTTCCTAAGCACCCAAACCCTACCCGTGTCTCACTGTTAGCCCCTCGGTGCCGTACACACCATGCCATATGGCTCCATGGCCGTCCCACAGCGTGGCCAGCGTCTTCCTGGCGCCGTCCCACAGGTTATTGGAGTAGGCTTCTCTCAGCTGGTTCTTGCGCTTGTACACGTGCAGGAAGAGGATGGACAGGTAAAGCAGGATGACGATGATGAAGGGCAGGATGAAGACGATGGCCAGGGGAGTGAAGACCCACAGCAGGTACTCCAGGAAGCTGAGGTAGTCCTGAAGATTCCCCCAAGCCACCCAGTCCTCCCAGGCCATGAGGAGACACTTAAGGACACCCGCAGATTCATCTCCAGACCAGCACGACCCGTTCTGAGCAGACATACTGCCGCTGCGTCAGCCTGTCCCTCCGCCAGCAGACGGCCGGCTCGGGCTCGGGCTCCGACACACACGCCTGAGGGAGACGAGAGCACAGGCATTACACTAAACTTTCACTGGCTTATTGGTTTCAAAACGGTTCTCTAGAAGCTTTAGGCGATGTAAGAATGTGGGTCAGCATCTAAAAATCATAAAGATCATGATTACTTATAAAAAATAAAAAAAAATCTATAAAAAGGATTGTATAAGAAATCATGTAAGAATTAGTTTAAAAAGAAAACCACATGCTGTGGTGTCAAATTTACATGTCAAAATAAATGAATGAAAGAATTGCATATGAAGAGTGAAAAATGAATCATATGAATCATATAAAAATAAATCATATAAAAATAAATGAATCATATGAATGATATAAAAATAAATGAATCATATGAATCATATAAAAATAAATGAATCATATGCTGACACATTTAAAAATAAATGAATCATATAAAAATAAATGAATCGTTTGAATCATATAAAAATAAATGAATCATATGAATCATATAAAAATAAATGAATCATATGCTGACACATTTAAAAATAAATGTGTGTACAAATTGGGCTGGAAATAAATAAATAAGAAAAGAATGTATTGCGAAACAGACTTAAAAATCATTCCTTAAGTGATTCTTGGAGAAAAAAATTATAACGAAATGAATGAATCATGACAAATGATTCACACGTGGAAACAAATGAATCATTTATTTTTTTTTTAAACAAAAAAAACCCTGATTAAAAAAAAACTTAGCATGGGGGGAAAAATTAATCCAGGTGAAAATAAAAGCACATAATCTTAATGCTGGAACTGTCTGAAATATAAGATGTAAAGTGTTTAAAAAGCAAATGAATCGGAATCACGTGTGAATCAAATTCATATGACTCTTCTGTGGCCCTGAGTGAATGAAATGACCGAACAGAGGTTACAAAGCTCTTCCAAGAGGAATGAATGGTCAGTTTACTCGGACAGAAACAACAAGAATTATTAAATATTAATATATAAATGTAAAAAAATAAAATAAACAAAATTAAAAACAAAAACAATCATTTTACTGAATGAACTGAATGCCTATTTTTTTACACCGACTCTAACATGCAAAAAAAATAATCCTAAACTCGACACTGACATGCAAATAATTTAGTATTTAAATAAATGTTTTAAATAAAAAAAGAGAAGCCTGAAAGCAGTCACATGTTGTGTGTAACTGATGAACTCACACCGCTGTCACTCTTAACTCTAACACACTGACTACGAGTCACGACGAGATCCTCAATCACCGGGGCTTTAAAACACAAATTACACCGTTAAACATACAAACATGTTAATTAAATACTTACTTTTATTTTTACAACACACCCTCAACCTGCTTCTTCTCCACATCTAATTTACATGCTCCAACCTCAATAAAACAGCTGATATAACTGCCTATGTTTTGTTGTTACTCTATTTTCCTTCCGGGTTTACCCACCCGGCTTTCTTTACATGTGACACAAACCGGAAACGCACCCTGTATCAACTTCCGCAGCCTCTTCAAACTGTCTTCAAAACGAAAGTATACTTAAATTAAATTATAAATAAATATATTTACTGTATATTAATTCATTATTAGTAGAATTATAAATATGAATAATTAATATGCACGGGTTAGTTTATACAGTATGCTATTAAACATGTAAAGTTTGCGGGGATTATTAATATTGTTATTATTTTTTTATTCTATTTATTTTAGGTAGTTAGTTGCTACTGTTTATTTATTTAGCTCTTTATTATTTCCAATTTATTTGTTTGGTTGATGTTTATCTCTATGCCCAAATGTGCTGTTTGATTGATTGGTTTTGTTAGTTAGTTGGTTTTTTTTATTTTTTTATTAATGTATTATTGATGTCAGTACTGGCATTTAAGTCAATGCACAGTTTTATTTCTTCTTTATTTCTTCTTCTTTTTATTTTTTTTTTTCAGTACAAAGCTTCTTTTATTAATCCTGTAGCTGCTTAGCGCGTTTGTAGTCTTTTAACTTGTCGTCTGTTTTCCCAGAATGCTTTGCTCCGTTATGTCGCCTCTTCTGAAACATGTGAGAGTAAATCGCTCTGATCGGTTCATCTCGTTCAGTTTCTGCTCCTTTTAATTTTACACGATTCTGATTCCTAATTTTAATATTTTACTGCGGGGTGATGACGTCATGCCGGTGTTAATGAAGCGCGTGTGCTGATTGGCTGCTCTGTAATCCGCTCATTAAGGAGCTCATGTGATTGTAGCGGTTTTATAGGTGTTATAATGATCAGTCCTGTCAGGCGGCACTCAGGTCCGATAGCTGATCTGTTTTTTCATCAGGGTGCAGAAGAGGAAATGACGATACACTGCTTTTGCTCCAGAGCGTTTGTTGAGTACGTCCTTCATCTGAATGTAGTCTCCTCCTGTAATCCTCCAGATGTTCACCTCTAACAGCAGCTTTCTTTTCTATCTGTGACGCAGAAGTGATGACGCTTCATGGTTTTAAACGGGGGACTGATATTTTCCTTATCACTACTCTCTTCTGTTGGATGCATTGCATGTGCACGGTCCCTGTACGGCTGAAAGAATGTGGATACCTGTCTGTCCGTCCATCGCCTGTCTGTCTGTCCCTCATCTGTCTGTCCGTCCATCACCTGTCTGTCCGTCCATCACCTGTCTGTCCGTCCCTCATCTGCCTGTCTGTCCATCGCCTGTCTGTCCGTCCCTCATCTGTCTGTCCATCCGTCACCTGTCCATCACCTGTCTGTCTGTCCATCGCCTGTCTGTCCGTCCATCGCCTGTCCATCACCTGTCTGTCTGTCCATCATCTGTCCATCACCTGTCTGTCTGTCCATCGCCTGTCTGTCTGTTCATCACCTGTCTGTCTGTTCATCACCTGTCTGTCCATCCGTCACCTGTCCATCACCTGTCTGTCCATCCATCGCCTGTCTGTCCATCGCCTGTCTGTCCATCGCCTGTCTGTGCATCGCCTGTCTATCTGTCCATTGCCTGTCTGTGCGTCGCCTGTCTGTCCATCCATCACCTGTCTGTCCATCCATCACCTGTCTGTCCATCCATTGCCTGTCCATCCCTTGTCTGTCCATCGCCTGTCTGTCCATCGCCTGTCTGTCCATCGCCTGTCTGTCCATCGCCTGTCCATCCCTTGTCTGTCCATCCCTTGTCTGTCCATCCCTTGTCTGTCCATCGCCTGTCTGTCCATCGCCTGTCTGTCCGTCCATCACCAGTCCATCGCCTGTCCAATGTTCAGGAAAAAGTACAGAATGTTAAGACTGTGAGGATCAGGTGTCCACATACTTTTGGCTGTACAGTGTGTTTCTTCACGCCCAGTCCTGTCCGATTTTCGTTCTTTTTCTGGTGTGTTTAATGTCATTGGATACTGTTAAGCAAATTTAAATATTTTTTTGTGTGATTATGGACGACTACACTACCTCCACACACTGAACACTTAAATCTTCTTGTCCTTTTTTGTGTTTTTTTTCTTAAATGTTTGATGGATTGGGAAAGCATCAGTCACTGCGTGATGATCTGTAGCCATGAGGACACTTTAAATACATTTTTAATGAAACACTTATCAATACCCAGTTTAACACTGATTTAATATGAGCTGTAACGTCTGTTCACGCCTGCACTTTCCCGTTGCAGCGATCGGGAGCTGTACAGATCGGATCCCAGGTCTCTGCAGGATCAGCCCCGGGACGGGCCGCGAGGTGTGAGGCGCCCAGATCCCTGCCGCTTTTACAGCATGAAGATGAATTGAGCCTCTTTAATTAAAGCCTGTTTGATTTCTGTGCTGTGCAGTCGGTCAGGAGGAGCATGGAGATGAGGAGTCCAGCTGCTCTGAGGAAGAGCAGGAGATGGAGCTGGATGAAGAAACCCTGCTCATGGTCAGTCTGGGGCTTCCTGTAGCGTTCGCCAGCTCCTCACTTCAGAGAAAAGCGGTACGGCGGCCTCTGAACTGTGTTTTATAGAATTAGGTGAAAGACGAAAGTGGGGGTCTGTTTTAGTGCCAAATCTTTTTAATGTCGTTTGTGACATCATCACCGTATTAACCTTTTTCTTCTGCACTGTGAAGAGCAAGAATGGATACAGAGTGAAGAAGAAGAGCAGCAGGGCGGGCTGGGAGAACAACGGTTCTTCTGAAACCTCACAGCTGGAGCTGGTGATGGTCAAGGAGGAGGAGCAGGAGGAGAGAGAGAAGGAGGAGAGAGAGGAGGAGGAGCAGGAGGAGCAGGAGGAGAGAGAAGAGCGTGAGGAGGATGGAGAGGAGCGTGAGGAGGAGGAGCAGGAGGAGAGAGAAGAGCGTGAGGAGGATGGAGAGGAGCGTGAGGAGGAGAAGCGTGAGAAGGAGAGAGAAGAGCGTGAGGAGGAGGAGAGAGAGCAGCGTGAGGAGAGAGAGGAGCGTGAGGAGGAAGAGCGTGAGGAAGAAGAGGAGGTGGAGGCTGTTGTGGATGAGACTTGCACAGAGTCTCAGGCTGATGTAATTCCACCCTGGTGTTAGAGTTTACATTGATCTGTCTGTCTGTTATTCTCTCTGTTTATCTGACTGACTGATTATCTGTCAGACTGTCTGTGTCTTAATCTTAATCAGTCTGACAGACAGACTGACCCGCTGTCTAATCTCTCTCCTGTCTCTCGATTAATCTGTCTTTCCAATAATCAATGTCCATTTTTTCTGTCTCTTGAGTTATCTGCCTCTCAATTAATCTTTTTCTCTCTATTAATCTGTCTCTCTATTAATCTATCTGTCTGTCTGTCTCTAATCTGTCTGTCTCTAATCTGTCTCGATTAATCTGTCTGTCTGTCTGTCTCTAATCTGTCTGTCTCTAATCTGTCTGTCTCTAATCTGTCTCTCGATTAATCTGTCTTTCCAATAATCAATGTCCATTTTTTCTGTCTCTTTATCTGCCTCTCAATTAATCTCTTTTTCTCTCTATTAATCTGTCTCTCTATTAATCTGTCTGTCTCTAATCTGTCTGTCATTAATCTGTCTCGATTAATCTGTCTGTCTGTCTGTCTGTCTGTAATCTGTTACTCGAATTAATCTGTCTGTCTGTCTGTCTCTAATCTGTCTCTAATCTGTCTCTCTATAATCTGTCACTCGATTAATCTGTCTGTCTCTAATCTGTCTCGATTAATCTGTCTGTCTGTCTGTCTCTAATCTGTCACTCGAATTAATCTGTCTGTCTGTCTGTCTGTCTCTAATCTGTCTCTCTATAATCTGTCTCTCTTGAATCTGTCTCTCTCTATAATCTGTCTCTCTGTTTTCCCAGCATGCCTGGCTGCAGTACTGGAAGCTGCACGGAGAGAGCCTGCTGTGGACGAGCTGGGTGGAGAAACACGCCGAGTTTTCCAGCGCCTCTCCTCCGGCTCCATGGGCGTGTCCTGAATGGAGGGAAAAGTGGGAGGAGCATGCTAATCAGACTTATGGATATTACTGGGAGCAGTTTAGCTACTGGGCTTCTCAGGGCTGGATTGCAGATGAGACGGTTAGCACTGATGCTCGAGTCGAGGAACCTCAGGCTGAGGAACACCATGAACAGCTGGATGTGATGGACCTGGAGAAACATCAACACATCAACACCAGTGCTCGCTGTGATCAGGTCTCAGGAGAACTGGAGACAGTTTCAGATGAAAACCCCTCTGACATCACAGAGCTCATTAGCACTTTAAACTTGGAGGCAGAGAAACGCGAGCGTGATGATAAAACTTTACTGTGTGGTGATGGCAACGAGCCTCATGACGGAGGAGACCGGAAACGACCAGCTTCATCAGGCAACACCTGCAGGGAGAGTAAGTTCACGCCTCCGTACCTGTCAGTCTCAGTGAAGGGGGTGTGGCCTCTGTACCTGTCACCTTCAGTGAAGGGGGTGTGGCCTCTGTAGCTTTCAGTCTTTTGTCAAGGAGGCGTGGCTTCCATATCTGTCAGAATAAGTGAAGGAGGTGTGGCTTCTTTATCTGTAAGTATCAGTGAAGCCTCCTGTGTCCTTTTCAGTGAAGGAGGTGTGGCCTCTGTCCTTTTCAGTGAAGGAGGTGTGGCCTCTGTC
>JANCOA010000025.1:11040958-11051538 GCA_024363135.1 Leptodoras oyakawai | reverse complement strand
TTAAGATCCAGTGGTGCAAAATGCTAATTCTTCCAATTTTTTAGCTGGTCTTAAGATTTCGATCAGGAGTGTATATATAAGAAGTCAACAGGAAAGCCCAAACTGTGTGTGTGTGTGTGTGTAGCAAGGAACACCACCCACACTGTTATATGAGAAGCATGCACCATTATAGAGATATTTGAAATGTTCCAGTTGTCAGCAGGTGGTTAATGAATGACAAAGCCTGCAGTGAATGTGTTCCTCGCACATCTCTTCCCCGCATCCGACTGCACTGGAAGAGGCCATGAGAAAAGATATGATCCTATAAATAACCGAATGAATAGCCATTATGACCATCTTTGCACCTGTGAGTTTCTGGGCCAAAAAAAACGAAAGCTTGGCATCCAGAGTACACTAACAGGATTAACTCTAAGGTTTTTTTTCCTCTTTAAAATGACGACACGTCCTTTCATACCCCTTTAAATTAAATTATAAAACAGGAGCCGTTTCTTTTTCCTAAAAAGGTGCTTTAATATAACGTCATAGTCTGGAAGAAAATTTGCAACAAACCATGGATCACATGACCTTGAAACATACTGCAAACGTGGCACTGCGCAGCCCTTCGTCACTGATTCTCAGAGCTGCAGCGAATGTCTACAAGGCTTTCCAAAGAAGAAGAAAGAAAGAAAGGAAAAAAAGATCAAAAACAACAACAACAACAAAAAAGACAGAACCCCAAGTGGATGTAATGCTTAGTGATTCGAAACGTAATCTCGACATGATAACTAGTTGTGCCTTTAAATATTAGTGGAAAAGAAAAAGTAAGCTGGAAGAACAGCAGCAACAACAACAACAACAAAAGAACATCAGTGACCAACACCAAAAGAAGTGCTCCACCTCTGACAGCTTGCTTAGTGTGTGGGGAGGGACGACATTGACGTTGATGACACCAACGAGGTAAAGGAGTCTGTGAAAGGGCAGTGTTGTGTTTTATAATCAGTTAATGCATGGTTTAAACTTTACACCGTTTCTGAAATACAGAAAAACTCAGGCAGGGTTCGAATCAGGAAGAAATAAGAGCAGAGGGGTTCTAAAAGGGTGTCTATCTGAAAAGAAATACTGGCAGAAAGAGAGAAAAGGAAAGAGAGAGAGAGAGAGAGAGGTAGCAAGAAAGAATAAATAAATGTGTAAATATGGGAAATTAATGCAAATAGGTCATGGCGTAGTGTACATTAAAATTAAAAAACAAGAGAGAGGTTATTGCGTATTTGGCGGCTCTGATACGCCGCTGCTCCTCTCCTAGGCACCATGGTGAGAGAGGCTCACACACACACACACACACACACACACAAACACACAAAACCAAAATGCACCTCTGCACTGCCCCAAAAAAATATGCAGATGGACCTTCACTTCACAACTAACAGCATACTTATTCATTCACTCACTATCTCTATCTCTGTCTCTCTCTCTCACACACACACACACACACACACACACACCTCTCACTGCTCTGATGTGTGAGGTACTGAAGTCTGGTGTGCCGTAGCAGCGGCAGGGTGCAGCTCAGAATGACTTCAAACGCTAAAGTGATGAAAAAAATACAACATGAAGCACAGAAACTTCAAAAATGAAAGGAAAAAAACAGGCAGACATGATGATAATCTGGTAATAGATACGTACAGCACAAAGTATTATTCCCCTTACAAGGGATAAAAAGGGATTAAAAAAAATAAAATAAAAATCTGCTGGGCGAATGTGTGTATATCAAATCAAGCCATCTCGCTTATTAGCATACGAGTTCTAGAAAGAACTACATCTCTGATTAAAAAATATAACAAGATCATAATTTGATGCAATGACCAGTGATTGAAAGTAAATATCAGCAAACACCTGAGGGACACACACTGGCGGTTTTGTGCATCTTGTGATGATCAGGATGCGTCTCTCACTCTCTCACTCACTCACACTCTCTTTCCACACACACACACCTAAAATTAAAGCAGTAAGGGGATCTGCATGATGGCCACATTACACCAGCACAAAAAAAGCACAAACTTAACTAAAACTCAGCTTATCTGTAACTAACTTGCGATGATCGCCGGACGCCGATTGTCAGAACGTTCTGTACCACCGCAGGACCTGCTCTAAAGCTCAGCGACCCGAGAACCGGCTCCGGCGTGAAATGACGCGGCGATCCGTTGGCACGGGTCAGACAATCTGCAGTCTCCGATTGTTTCAAACCAAACCGAAGAGTAAAACGAACGAGTGCGAACGCGTTCCTTTGCTTTAACGATAAACGAATACACGCGTCTAGAAAAGGACGGATGCCTGTACGATGGCGCGAGTGAAAGCAAAAGAACACTGATGGAGACGATTAAAAGAAAACCCTCCGGCCTCGATAACACTGCCTTTAACAAAAAATAATAATAAAATAAAATAAAAATTAGAACAACTTGCCTCGGTTTTTAAAGAGTAGAATTCTGAAAATCTCTGGAAATATTTTTCATGTACAAAAATGTTTTCCCAGTAAAAATGACAGTCAAACAAGGCACTTTGTTGGGTAAGCAAAGAGGAAAGAAAACCCACAGTCCTTTAACGCCTGCATAGGAACGACCCAAACATCTGGATTCTCTCGTTTCGGAAGGGAAAAGAAGGGGTTTGGCGTTTTTTTTTTGGTTTAGTATTAAGCACTAAAGCAAGTGGGTCTCTTAGGAGAGATGTAAAGGTCTGTAGTGGACGTTCGTCGCCACGTGAGCCGCAGACGAGCTGGGGGTCGGAGGCGAGGGCGTCTGCGCTTCCTGTGTAGTGAGCAGTGGGCTGCTGGGAGGTGAAGTCTGCGAGAGCAGGGACGCCCTTTGCCCTTTGCCCTCTCAGCCGAGCCCGTGTAAAACAGGACGGTGCAGCTTGCTACCTGCCTCTGAGGTTCTGCAGAACTCCGTACACGTCCTCTTCCTTGCTCAGTCCTTCAAAGAAAGGAAGCAGGTCCAGCAGCTCGGTGTCGCTCATGTCATCGAACCACGACTGCACCGGGACCTTCAGAGCAAAACACAAGAGTGCACTAAAATTATAATCAAACCTCATTCGTTGCTAAGCAATTCCAATAATAGCTGAATGCTCAATTCTGATTGGTCAAAGGGTATCGATTATTATATATTTTTGTAACAGCAGCTCAGACAGTCCTATAGCTGCAAATCACAGGGTTATATTAAAGCATTTGTTCTGATATATATTATTGTTTCTATAGAAACAGCATACACTGGATTTAGGAGACGGTGACAGGAGACATACAGTTCAGGACCTGCTGTAATTCTTGATGCTAAGAATAACCCCGCTTCACATACTAGCTAATATAAAGCGAGCGGTTGGGTCGGATCAGCGAGTGACGGGGCTTACAGCGTTCTCCGGGTGGAAGATGTAGGAGGCTGGCGAGTTGTCCACTATGATGACGTTGCGCAGCTCTCTGCCCAGCCGACTCAAGTCTTTGACATAGTTTCCTCTGTGGAACACGCAGGATTCGCGAAAGAGCCGTGCCCGAAACACATCCCACTGGTCCAGCAGGTCAGCCACGGGATCGGCATACTACAGCAAAAAAAAAAAATGCACAGGGTTAACAGAGCACCAGGATAACACTAAAGGCTGTTATGTTGCTCTAATTTCTCCTCGGTGAGAACAGAGCAAACGGAGCTGGTTCATCTGCTAGTTTCTAGGAAGAACCACAAAGTGACATGCAAATCTCCATCACCGCAGTGGTTGTAGCTTCAGGGGACTTACCTGCTTCATTTAAATCAGGATAAACACAGTCAAAACGAAAGCGTTTAGATGTTCAGACAAGCCTGGCTAGGAAGCATGAAGCCGTTTGACTCTCAGCCTACCGGACGTTACAAAGGCAGCGTCCTAATAAACAAAGCGCTAATCTACGAGTGCCAGCCTTTGACTCTTTACATCTACTGTGCAGGACATACAAAAAAGCAGCGTCCGAGACGTCGGGATGCCGTCAGGGCGACAGAAAGGAAACTTCACGAAGCATCCCGAGTGAAAAGAACAGGTGGTGTAGGCTCTAGGCTGTGTGGGCTAACACACTAACATTATCAGAGCACATTCTGTACGACTCGCGGAGGCTGGAGAGACACTTACCCATGCATTAGCGGCTAAAACGAATGCTGGCCACATAGAGACAGAAAGGTGGAGGGAGGGGGTAAGATATTAGGAGGGGGGAAGAAAAAAAAAAAGGCAGGAGAAGAGTTCACAACTCGTACACAAGCCTTGTGACATGCTTCAAATCAAAAGATCACGGCGTACAGCGAAGGAAACGCTTTAAAGGGTTAACAGTGTTAAATCAGAAATAAATTAAAGGGTCAGGGTCTTACAGCACAGTGACTATCCTGAGATAAAGCACCGAGTGCAGACGAGTGCACTGGAAAACCTGATTTTTAATATTTATTTTATTTTTTTTTTTGTCTATTTGTAGTTATAAAAAGCAAAATAAAAGTCTGGATCGTCTGCACAGTGGTCTTTTTTAGGTCAGACATTTTATATACCGTTATCAATAGTTGGAGTATTTTTTTTTTAATGCAATGAATTTACATCCATTATGCACCGGCTAATATTTACTCTTCCAGCAGCTGAAAAATGAACTACATCCTCAGGCGTCTGTCGACTTTTTGTCTTTAAACTATGCAGCGGAAAAACACCCGCGCAAATCGGTGGGTGTGTTGGTTGGTTAGGGCATGTGGAGGGAAGGGGGGGGGGGGTTAAAATGGTCTTAACACGGAGCTCCTGTGTAGTGCGTATGAATCTAAAAATGTATTCATCAGCGGTATTATGGGATGTTGTGAGGTTTAGCGATCAAACCTTGGCTAGGCTGGCTGTAAAGAGCACGCACTCGAACAATTCTCCCATCTTCTGCAGGAACTCGTCCACGTGTGGTCTTTTCAGGACGTACACCTGGAATGAAAAGCAGACACGCCCTTTACTCCAGCTCGGAGCAAACACGCGCTCAGAGACACAAGGACGGGCCTAGCTATGCAAACACACCGTGAATGGCGGCAGGAGTGCTTCTTTGTGGATGTAAAGCCGCCACCCAGTGCAAGTAATCATGAATAGGCCAACCAGGACAGACACAGCCTATCCTGGATTACTTGAACAAGGTAACAGCCGTTGTGAAGCCGCAATTTTGAGATGAACACAAAATCAGGATAAGTCTTTGGGTGGGTGGAGTCACGTTTGAGCCATATTCTTTTTCCATAATGGCACTCAAATGGGGTGACGCATTTTTTTTGCTTCATCTTCATAACGCTGCTTGTTCAGGTCTCTAACAAACCCCGGGTTCTTCCAGGAGCAGGTGTATTTACACTGACATCACGTCACACCGTTGTATGATTCAATTGCGCTAGAACTGATCTAGGAGTTTCACAACAATGAGGAGATGGAGTGTGCGCCTATGTAATTGCTAATACTCACAATATTCTCTCTTTGTGTGGATTCTTTACAAATAAGTCCAGTTTCTTATAGCAACATTACACAGATATGCACTGTACTGCAGGTGTAGAAATATAATCAAGTTTGTGAAGAACTAAAGGCGTGTTTGATTGCAGTACCTGATGCACTGTGCCATCGATCTCCACCGGAACGATGAAATCAGCATTACTAATAGGCTGTTAGGAAACAAAACAGCATAATAAATCATTACTGAAAAAAAGAAACACCTCCGTTTCTGTAATCAGGTCCAAAATGAGCAGTTGGGTTGATATGTACTGAATACTGTTTACATTGTAGAAGTTACTTTACTTTAACAGACAGCAGGAGGCGCCTGTGCGTCTCCCAAATCTCAATAAAAGTATAAAACTGATACAAGCTGTAACTGCTGTAATACAATAGATTATACAGGACATATTTATTATCTTGCTTAAAGCAATACACAGAAGGAATACTTCGCAAAGCAGGACTGGATTATTTTAAGCAGAATTCAAGACTGCACATGCCATCGAACTATTTGCCTCCTGGACAGATTCGACTTGTGTCTTAAATTATCTGCCGAGTTGAGGAATCTCCCTTCCTAAAATACGTGTTTAGTCACCGCTACCATCAGTCGCTGCTCGGTTCCGGGATTAAGTAGACGACTAAAGGAGGATTAAAAGCCCAGACAAATTTAATCTGAACAAATCGTGCTAAGGTCAGCGATCCGCTCGGAAGTTCGAGTTGACCTCTGCTGTACTCGAACACTCAAAGCTCAAAGTTCACACCTGCCGAGAGCAGGGAGAAAAGTTTATCTGTCTCACTAGGGGCAGCATGGCGCTTAATTCTCTTCTCATCACAGCAAAGCATATAGAGGATCGCCTACATTTAAACTGGACTGAAGTCTACTGCGCCTGTCATTTCAGCAACACACACACACACACACACACACCATACATATACACACACACACACACACATACATATACACACATTATATATACACATACACACACACACCATACATATACACACACACATACCATACATATATACACATACACACACATACATACCATACATATACACACATTATATATACACATACACACACATACATACCATACATATACACACACACACATTATATATACACATACACACACACACACACACACACACCATACATGTACACACACCATACATGTACACACACACACACACATTATATATACACATACACACACACACACACACACACACACACACACACACACATTAGTGAAATGTTTTCTAAAAGCAGAAATGTTCATCTGATCACACGGTTGAACAAAACAGATGTTTAGGTCACTGCACAAGACAAGACACAAGACGAGCCCATAACTAGACTCATGACCTGAAAGTGAGTCAAATGAAAAGCTTAAAAGTCAAACAAATTAGAATTTATTCAAATTGCTTTCCCAGACACTCGGCCACCTAAGACTCGCTTGCACCGAAAAAAAAGGCACGCTTTTGCGACACCTATTTGCAATAAACGCCAAAAGCGCATTTTAAAAACAAGGTTTTCCTTTTGCCTCGTTTCCACAAACCGTGTTCAACCAGCTGCAATAATAATCTACATCTGTGCACGCATGTGCATACTATTTTCCCCCTCTTCTATTTTTATTTCCTCTTCCTTTTCTTTCCTTCCTTTCATCTCCCAGCAACGGTTTTAACAATCCAAAAGAACTGTATAACAACGTTCGTCCTGCGGGGTTTGTCCGAATAGAAGAGGGTTGAAAATAAATAGAAATGAACATCGAAATAAGGGAAACGGCTGCCATGTTTCTGATTCCTTGCTTTCTTTTGCTTTTCACTGCATGTTATCTTTAGCAAAAAAGGAGCGAGAGATGAAACAGACAGAACGTTCTGCTCATAGCTATCCGGTGCAAAAACAAGTAAGAGTGTCCAAAAAAAAAAAAAAAAAAAAAGAAAAAAGGTTAGAACTCAATGAGAGAAAGAAAATACACCCTGCATGAAAACCACGTCTACGCAAAATCCTGCCCTCTGCCTACCCCCAGGAAGAGGAGTCATGACTGGTTTTCATTTCCCAGCATTAATGCAATTAACGAGATAACTAGATAACTAGCTCAGGGTTAATCGCGTTAGCATGTGGGATCCCAGGCAACCGATACACGAGACTGGGAACACTGGGATGAACTGGGATGATGAATTTACCGTTTTACAAATAGCCTACCTTAAACGAACTGTGCACCAGAGTCTCATCCAGGTCGATCACCACACACTTCTTTCCGTAGTCGTTGATGTTCACCTCGGGGAGGAGGTATTTCTCTGGAGGCTGGAGGGACAGAACACAGTATGAGGATGAGGATGAGGATCAGTGTCTAGGATAGGGACAGTAGCTTGATGTTAATACGTCAATAGGATCGCGGACAGGAGCAACATTCCAGATGTACTATATATCAGAAAATATTCACTAATGATTATTGACAAGCAATGCAGGGAAAACCCCAGCGTTAATGAGACAAATTAGGAACTTCCTGTGCACACCGTAGTGTGTTAAAAAAAGAAATCTCTTCTCTTCCAGCCTGGGATTTTATTAGAGAAACAAGATGCTGCTGTAAAACTGTAACTTGGATTAATCACCAGTGAAACTGTGCAGGCGTAATTACAACATTAGCTCTAACTGCGCAGCAGAGACGTGCGATAAAACATCATCTATACTATAACCATTATTGATTACTGATGTGTATTAAGATATACAGTTTATGGAAAAAAAAACATTATATTAGAAAATGAGAACATTTTATTTCTATTCTGTATAAAAAAAGACTGAAAAGGAGGAAAAATTAAAGAAGAAATCTGAGAAGTCGAAAAATGAGCTCTAAAGATTTATACGACTTTCTAATCACTTTTCGCAAAAACAAAATGAACATTAAAGTTTTTGAGATTTAAAACAGTACAGAACCTAAAAGCTTGTTTTAAGCAAAAATTATATATATATATATATATATATAAAAAACAATTATATTTAAATATTAAAACATTTATTTAAAACACTATTTTTCTAACAAAATTATCTGTAAATTTATTTTTTCTTTTTAATTGAAATTTTAATTTAAATTAATCAAATGTAAAAATAAAAAAATATAAATTTTTATTAAAATATTATTTAAAAAATATTTTAGTTTTAAATATTCTTAATATTTTAGTTTTAAATTTGTATGAATAAAAAATTAAATAGCAAAAAAATTTATCAGTTTGTAACTGGTATTAAAAAATGTTTTTAAAAAATTATCACAGTATCTGAGCTCAGAATATTGATATTATATTCATAGTGTTAATGTGTTTTATTCTCCGTCTCGTCATGTGAGCGTCTGGTATGTGAGAACATAAAGTCTTGGTACAGTCTACGTCTACTTTATTTAAAAAAAAAAAAAAAAAACCCCAACAGAAACATTCCAGTCAGCAGAGCAATTTTAGAAATGCAGCCCAGCACGTGCAGAGTCCAGAACAAACAGGAAGTGGATTGCTGAAAGGAACTGAGCACTAATCTGAAGTGCCTCGGCATGCAAAAAATAAATGAATAAATAAAAAAATAAAAAAATAAAAATAAAAAAAAAACACACAAACAGGAGGAACAGAAAAGGGGTAATACATACACCAGGCACAGGGATGACCTCAACCTGCTCACACTGGGCCACGGCACACCGGGAGAGATGAAGACAGAGAGAATACACAAACACAGGACAGGGGTGAGGGGATACAACAAACACACAACATGTTCCTGTGCACAGATATAACAATGAGGCTGAAATGGGGAACGCAGAGCAGAACTGAACATGGGAGAAAAAAAAGGGGGCGGGGCAGCCTGGGCGTTTATGGGGACCTCCATGATGTCATCTAACTTCAGTCCAGAAGAGCAACAACAATGGGTTTACGTTAATACACGATTTAACTCAGTCTTCTACTAGACTGCATCATTTTACAGCAATAAAGTTCAACAAACAGAACAAGTGTCATAAAATCAACAGATTATTATAAAAAAAAAAAAAGACCATTTATATTCTTAACAAATTATATTATCTGATCACTTCAAACCAAGTACAACGGTAACATGTTTATTAATATTATTATTCTTAATAAAATCATGATTTAATAGAATGTCAGTATACCAGACTCAAGAGAGACTAATTCATTCATTTAGTTACATTTAGTAAAACAACAAAGCATACAGACTAATTATTATTATTTTATTTATTTGAAGTGAGGTGATCATGAAAAGTCCAAGTCTATTTTTTTTGCCTCAAAATAGATTTAAAAATAATAATACAAATAAAAAAGTAAACATTTAGAAATGGTATGTATTTATTTATTTAAAGCCAAGCATTACAAGTTTATCTTTATTGATATTTTAAATATCATCATCATCATCATACATGCCTCAATAAATAATTAAAATTATCCACATTATTAAAATGAAACACCCCCCCCACACACACACACACACAAAAACAATGTTAGATATTATTAATATTATTACTATTATATGTTTTGAATAAATACTGAGGCATGTGTGCAATGATTTAGACATACACCGATCAGCCATAACATTTAAACCAGCTGCCTAATATTGCGACACCAAAACAGCTCTGAGCCGTCGAGACACCTCTGAAGGTGTGCTGTAGTATTTAGCAGCTAGACAATACCAGCAGATCCTTTAAGTCCTGTAAGTTGGGAGCTGGGGGCTCCATGGATCTGACTGGGTTGACCAGTACGTCCCACTGATGCTCGATCAGATTGAGATCTGGGGACTTGGTCAGCCAGTTAACACCTTGAATGCTTTGTCATGTTCCTCAGACCGTTCCTGAACAGTGTTTGCAGTGTGTCAGGGACCATCATCCTACTTAAAGACGCCATTGTCGTTAGGGAACACCTTTGTGATGTACATGATCTGCAACAGTATTTACATGTTAAAGTAAAATCCACATAGATGCCAGGTTTCCCAGCAGAACGTTGCCCAGAGCGTCGCACTGCCTCCTCCAGCTTGTCTTCTTCCCATAGTGTATCCTGGTGCCATCTTTTCCCCAGGTAAGCAACACACACACACACACACACACACACACACACACACACACACACAC
>JANCOA010000025.1:10929684-10944207 GCA_024363135.1 Leptodoras oyakawai | reverse complement strand
GGGCCTCAATAAACATCAGCGTGAGGACTGTGCAACGTTCCCTCCAAGATCCCATGGGGGACCTACCAGGTTTTAACGGCTATACCAGTTTTTATGGTCCGTCAGTGTATAGATGCATGTGTAACAGAGGTAACGATGTTAGTTTACAGCACAGCAAAGTCTTCAGGTCAGAGACATCTGGACTTCCTATGTAATGTGGCTGGTTAGGAAAGAGCACTTTATAGCTGCTATAACGTAAGGATGTGAATGCAAGTACAAAGGAGTTAAAAAGGAAAATCAGCTCTGGGCTGGTAACAGGGAATTCCCTTCATGTCACAGTGCATCATACCATCATGTCATTTTCCTGATTTCCTAATCCTCATTTGACTCCTGTAGGACATAAATGTCCTCAGCTATCAAATAAACCCTTAATAGCCCTAACCAGGACTTAATAAATGTCCACATGAACCTGCTTGTCCTGAATGTAATTCAGTCTGCATTTTCAGCCTTACGTTCTCACACATCCTGACAAAATCCTAGCGTTCGAAGACGATTAAAAACAAAACAAAACACTTTAATTTCTCACTCTTTCTTAGTGTATATTTATTGCATGAATGATTTCAAATAGGGTTGAGTACTCATGTACAGAAAACGAAACAAATCAACAAAAGAACCTTTCTAAAACTGAACATGAGACAAACGTGTGCAATCCCTTTAACAAACGGATGTTTTTACAGTGATCAACACAAATCGGTGAAACATGCAGAATTACGGAAGACGAGGATGAAGATGACGAACTTCGAGGTGATTTCACATTCACGTGTGTATGCTGGAACTGTAGTGATTGCTCTAGTTTGCTGCAGAAATTAGATTTTTCCCCACAAAACAGATGCATAATTTGAAAAGGCCCTGAGAAAGAGAAGAACTGGTAACCACAAATTTTAATTAGACATGCAAAAAAAAAAACAAAAAAAAAAACCCTACTACTCTACTGCTAATTCAAGCTCAGGCTTCAATAATAATTATATATTTTGTTAATGCACATGTGTATTGGTGGGGGCTGATTTAACTGAATTAATGCAAAAAAACAAAAAAACAAACAACGACAACAAATAAACAAAAAACATTAATAAAACAATCTATGGCAAATAGCTCAAGGCGTCATAATCATAACCATAAAATAAGTGATAATATAAAGAACTTCAAGATTGTTCAGCGCTACAGTCATTGTTTCCGATTCTCCCCGGCGATCATACGGGAGTCCGCGTTAGCTCCGAGCACTCGAATCAATAAATACATAAAATATTCAGTGTGTTCTCCTTATCTTTGATAGACCTGCGCACTGTACACACTATACACGACAAGCAAGCGCACACATTTCTCAAACACACCATATAGAAAAGTGATTTGTTTTTCCGCAAATTCACCGAGCCTGTTCGTTGAATCCCAGCTAGTGAAACTTATTTTTTGTCAAAAAATAAATGAACGGTTTGGCCTTCGAAGGGTTAAAGGTTTTTAAGAAACTGAACTTACACAGCATGTACTGATAATATATTCAAAACGGTCAGAAATGACCCTTTTCTAAGAGGCACGTTTGCTGCAACGAATACGCCGCCTACGTTTGTTTAAGGCAAATCCTGTTTTTAAGTGCCCCGGATACCAACATTGCGATATTTTGCAATATATATATATATATATAACTGATTATCAGCACACGTCTTCTGTTGCATAGTTTTTGGCTCTGAAATGCAGCATTTCCTTGTTGATCATCTGAGTCCTAAAGATAAACTTCATTCAGCTAATAAGGGTTTATGAGGTTAGATTTGCTAACTGCAGAGGTACTAATAAAAACCATTATGATATGAAAAATAGGAGGCAGTGTGAACAGAGTACACAGTTGTACAAGATCGAGGCAAACAGCAGGGCGAGTTCAAGTATAAAACCCATAGCACAAACATCACTGCGCTAAAACATACCATACACTCGGATTCACATTGGGATTAAACGCAATGCGTGCTACAAAGCACACTTCGGTCTGACGCATTGTGTATTAATGTGAAATAGAACATGGACCAAAATGTCCACTGGTTCGATCGAACAAAGTAAGTGGATCGTACAGATCCGTGTTCTTATCAGGAAATTTGCCGATGTTTAAACCAAGTGTACTTAATACACACATTTTTTTGCCTTAAAGGCAGTGTCTGAATGTCAGGCTTTACACCCCAAACCACCAGGGGGTGCTGTCTCAACCACCAGTTACGTTCCATGTTCAACACGCTACAAGGCCGGAGAGCGTTGTTTATCATCAGTGAGCTTTGATAGAGAAGAAAATGTACAAAAACTGGCAAATATTGCCAAAAAACATTGACCAATGATCACCCAAACTGATAACCAAAAGTATACAAGGCCACTGAGTGAATCAATGACACCTCCAAAACCTAAAGAAGCCTATTCAGAACAACGGTTCTGCGACATACGCTCTCAGGCACTTTGAGCTAAACTCATTGAGGAGACTAAAAACAAAGTGAAATTGTCTTAAGAATAATACACTTAATGGTGCTAATATAAATCAACTTATCATACAAAACACTAATTTATTTTGATATAAGGATTATAGAATTAATTAAAAAAACACACACAATCATATACATTTGATTAAAAATGATACTGTGCAGTGGATCCAAATCTCTGGGGGAAGAAAAGAATCATTAAGGCATTGAGAGAAAGGTTCCAGTTTTGCATTTTGCATGCATTGTATAATGTCTGCATGAAGACTCCAGACTTGTCTTTTAGTGTTTGTGTAAGATCATGGAAGTATGGCACAGGATTAACTGATGCAACGTGTCTTAGACAAAGGGCTTGTCTGCAGCTTGCTGGTTTTCCTTAAGACTGGGATCTGCCACACCTTTGGGTTCTGTGGCTTTAGGATCCAATTCATCAAGCTCCTTCGTTTGAAGTTCTTTGGAAGCCTGTGCTGTGGACGCTTCCTCTTCTTTGACCCCAGTATCATCCTCCGTCTCGGTGGCTTCCTCCGTCTTGGACGTCTCGTTCTCAGCAGGAGCAGTCTCGCTCTCACTTCCGGAAGAACACCGCAGATCTTCCCCATCCACGGCACTGTCGTCTCTTGCTCCGTCTGCCTCGTCTTCTCCTCGTTCTCCTGGGGTTTTCTGGTGAACGCGCTGATGCCTCACCAGGCTGTGTTTCAGAGTGAAGGTCCGGTCACATGTTTGGCACTGATAAGGTCTTTCTCCTGAATATATATATAAAAAAAAGTTAAATTCCACAAACTCTTCAACTTGCTCAATACAAATTTATTTTCAGACCCAAGTATTCTTACCGGTATGTGAACGCATATGTCTGGTCAAGTCTTGTAGGCTCCAAAAACGTTTGCTGCACACGTTGCAGATCTTCTTCCTCTTATCAGGTCTACCTCCTGCTGATTCCAGCTCTGAAGAACCACCTTCTTCCTCTTCATTTCTCTCCTCTTTCTGTCCCTCCTTCTCCTCTTCCTCAGCACCGCTTTCCACAATGCTGCTGTTCTCTTCTTTCTCAGACGCACCCATCTCCTGCTCAGCTTCCTTTATTGGCGAGGTGCTGGTGTCAAGAGATTGACTGGATACTGCAGGCTGATTTCTTGCTTTCCGTCCTCCATCTTCGTTCTGGTTGTCCTGCAAATGAATCTTCTGGTGCCGGTTGAGGGTGGCCGCATGCCGGAAGGTCTTTTTGCAGGTACTGCACGTGTGAGGAAAGTCCTCCGATGACAGAACCTCTGGTTTCACTGAAGGTTCTGCAGCCTCGGACTGGTCCTGCTCAGGTTCTGACAGTTTGAGTTCTGTTGGTTTGCTGGCAGCATTCACATCAAGGCTCTTGTTGCTCAGAGTGTCATCGTTCTCGTTGCTATCCATGTTCATGCAAACGTCGTCAACGGATTGTGAGCATTCTAGATCTTTCTTCGACTCTGGTGACTCTGTGGCCATGTCTCTAGCTTGGTCTGTCAGGTCCATGTCATTAGCCATGGTTTTATCCTCTTCTTTGAGATCAAGAGCATCCACAATAGCAGCAGGCTCAGCATCAGAAACACCGTCTACAAAATAAATAAAATGATAAATGAGCACCAGGAAAGGCTTAAAGAAAGAATTATTATGTCAAGGATCTTAAGGATTATGTCAGTCACACCTGTACTTCCCTGTGACCCCTCATCAGCCTTGGTTTTTGGGCGTGACCCAGCGTTCTGCAGTGTGTTGCGATTGGATACGCCATGCTTACGAAGAAGGTGGCGCTCGCAGTTGGATTTAGTAGAGAAGAATGCATCACACTGAGGACAAGGGAATGGCTTTTGGCCTAAGAGAAACACCATTAGAGTATTATTATTTGCTTTTCACAGCTACTAATGAGCTATATAGGTTAACAAAAGGTTTATTATGGCAAGTACTTGCACCAAAGCAGGACTGACCTGTATGTGTTAGCATGTGCCTTTGTAAAGAACTGGTCCAAGGAAACACCCGAGGACAGTACGGACATTTCATCTTCTGCACCGAGTTTGAGTAGGCATTCTTCTTCTTCACTTTGTTTTGCGGTCGAACCTTCTCTTTGTCTTCCTTCCCTTCCTTCTCCTCTTCACTTGCAGACTGTTTCTCCTTTTCTGGCTCCATTTGCCTCAGCTGTAAGTAGGAGCTAAACTTATTGGCATCAGTAGTGGCCAGCATTTTCTCCACACTTGGTAACTCTCCACTAGACTCCAAGTCAAACCCACTGATGGGTGCATGTGTAGTATCACGTATCTCATCCTTGAATGGCCTCTTCTTGCCTCTCCTCTTTGAGGCATCAAGGGAAGGTGAACTGAAAGAAGACCCAGGACTAGCATTGCCATTGGAACACTTTTTATCAATTACTGTTTCTCCACCTGTCACTATGTCGCTTTTCTCAGAGTTTATTCCTGTTTTGAGCACCACTGGGGCTGCAGACACAGAGGAGATGATTTGGGCAATGGAGGCCAGTGGTGGCATCTCTGAAATGTTGGGCGCAGCAACTGGTTTCGGCAGCAGTGGTTTTAGGCGGATGGGGGGCTTGGTCATATCACTTGTCAGAGTAGAGGCAAGACTAGGCATAATTGCTGGAAGGGATGTATGGATGCCCGAGACCTTTCCCACAAATTTGGCTGTACTGGGGGAAGGAAGCTCTTTCTTGACCTCCTGGCGATACAATGAAATTGTATCAACTTGTTCTGTCTTTATTTTCATTCCTTCCGGATCCTTGCGAATAGACAGATCGATGGGCTCCATGGAGCAGTCATTTGACAGGGAGGGAGAAGCTGTTTCTGCTTTTATATTAGAATGAATAGTTTTCAAATTTTTGCTTGAGAAATCCAACGGCTGGTCTTGAACTGAAGCTTCAGAGAAAGTACTAAGATTCTGTTTACCTGACTGAGACTGAGCAGGAGAGTTGGTAAGAAGTTGGACAGAAGAAGGAGCTGTGACAGGAGCAAGAGTGTTTATATTATCTTCAATTTCCCTCTCTTGAACTTCTGAGTGTTGCTTAAGCAAGTGATGGATACAATTCCTTCTGGCAAGGAAGGCTGCTCCGCACTGGCGACATTCAAACGGTTTCCTCTGACATCCGTTCAGAGTTCTGAGATGAATCTGTAGAGCCCTGTAGGTCTTCAGGTCCTCTCCACAGTAGCGACAGGATGTGCTACCGATACTAGCGGAATCCACAAGGTCCTGTGTAGTACCGCCAACTAAGCTGCTTGTACTTGAGGATGGGGTAACGTATTCAATGTTTTTCTCAATCTCTTTCCGAGTGTTTTTCATGTGCTTCTTGCGCAAATGACGCTCACAGTTGGCCTTGACTGTGAAAGGGTAGTGACAGAGGCGGCAGACGTAGGGACGCTCACCGCTGTGTGTTCGTAAATGGCGCATTAATGTGGCATTGTCCGGAGCAGTGTAGGTGCAGATGCTACACTTATATGGAGAAGCTCCATAGTGATGAGCCCGCATATGAGCCTGGAGACCTCCTGGGAAGGAGAACACTTGTGTACAGAACCGACATGGGTATTCTGTCTTTGGGATTTTTTTGCCACCTGAGGTTCTGGTATCCTTCTCTTTACCTTGGACCTCTTCTTGCTTAATATCCCCAGTAGTCATAATTGTTGCCCCTGTGCCTGTCTCTCCTACTAGATGCATGTTCTCCCAATTTGTAGGTGAGGAAGATGTTGAGGAAGATGGGGTGTTTGAGGACTGTTTGGAAGAAAGAAGTTGGGCTGCAGGGGGTGGCAAGCTGGGGCTGATGCAACCTGAAGAGGCTTGCTGGGCATTCATGCCTGGCGGAGGTGGTGTGGAAGTTCCCATGCTGGATCGAGGAGTCACCAGCGGCTTGGGTTTGAGGGGAGTAATTTGTTTGGGCTCTGCCTGCAGGGGACCTTCTGGACCTTTGGGAAGCAGTGGCAAAGTCATCTGAGCTGGCATAGCAGCAGCCATCTTCAGGATTTGCTGGATGTCAGCAAGTTCCACTCCTGTTTGAGTGACAGGCCGGACAACCAAACCACCCTGAAGTGGCTGCAGTGAAAGAAGGCTGAGACCATTGCCCTTGTTCAAGCCTTGAAGAGAGACAGGATCTAGAAGACAGACGCCAAGGCTACTATTGGTTTCTTGAGGTAGATTTGTTGCAGAGGGCTCAACACGAATAAAACGAATGCTGTCTAAAATTTCTTGCTGTTTCTCCTCCTCGGTCTGCTCAGGCTTAGCGAGTGAAGAATGCTGAAGACCTAAGCACTCCATAAAATCTTTCTTCCCATTTAAAGTTATGCTGGCCTCCTGTGGAGCTGATTCAGCTTTCTCTTTGGAATCTCCAGAATCTTTGGCTGTATCTGAAATAGTGTCATCTTCATGTTTCTGGGGTTCAGCATCATTGTCTTTATGGGAAATTATGTGGAGATCTAGAGACCTTTGAAGAGGAAAGGCCTTGTTGCATATGTCGCAAATGAATCTATGAAATTTGCTAGCGCAACGTCGCAAGTTTGTTTCACACCAGACCTGCGAAAAAGAAAGAAATACAACATTATTTTTTCGAGAGCCAAGCCCAATTAAGACCACTAAACATTCCAATAGTTCTAGTTTCCAGTTAAAGTGTACGTTTTACATGAGTCTATACCTGGGCGATTTGGGGGAACTTGGTGGAAGAAAAGTCAATGAAGGACAGGTCACTGAAGCCCAGGGGTATGGAAGGATTGCTCTGGATAAATGGTCGTCCATTGGGATCTGTGGGCAGCTGCTTATGAATAATGGAATTATGACGAAGGAGACCTCGATGGGTACGGAAAGTGATACAACACAGGTTACACCTGGCACAAGAAAGAGAATCTTGTTGAACACTGTTCAAGGTAAATGCATACCTGAATTACTGAAAATGAATTACTGTTTTGTACTTACCTGAGTGCAGTGTCAGGGTGTGTCTCCATGTGTGACTCCAAACCATATTTACAGATGAATGTCTTGAAGCAGATTGGACAGTGCAACAGGTCTTCTTCACGTTTTGCAGGGCTTTGCTCCCCTGATTCTTGCACAACAAATACCTAACAGCAAAGACTGACTATTAAAATCAAAATAAATCTAATGTGTCTTTATTAAACATTTGCATGATGAAGTTATGTACTGCTTAAATGCTTTTGTATTAAAAAGTAGGATCCAAGCTACTACAAATAGAAAGTAAGACCACTTGTGGCATCGTACCTTTTTACTGGGTGGTTCATTGGCTTTTTCGCCATCATCTTCTGTACTTAGTTTCCTCTTGGGGGCTTTGCGGCGCTTGTTTGGGGAAATGGGGCGTGAGGCTGGGACGCCATTTGGGCCCTTGTCATGAATTTTCATGTGCCTGTGGAAATCAAAAGGTATGACATTCCATACATCAATATCAGATGACTAGCATCTACCAACATTGCAGTGTTCACCATTGCATGACTGAAAAACACCCCAATGATGATCTCTGGTAACTGGTACAGGATCATCTCTCTGCACTAAACTAAAACCTGAACTAAAGGAAATTGTTTCAGAATTGAAATGTGTCATAACTTTCTTATTCTTTCTGACTTACGGATACACTGTATGTTTAATATATTTCCAAAACCCTGTCCTAGGTAAGTAAGTAAGCTGAACGTTGTATTAAGATTTAGATCTCATTGCCATGCTGCTAGCTCCGGAGAAACATCTGATTGTACAACTAGAAGCAGAACTGGTTTCGCTGCTTTGCGTTTGCTCATGCAATTAGCAAATATTGAATGCAAATTTAGCTCAAAGCTTTGAGGGTTCCATAACTAATGAGCTAAAAAGTGTGGAGTTCAGTGAACTGCATGAGCTGGAGGAAATGTACAAGCCCCACGCTGACAGCAGAGGGCTTTCTCTCCGAGGGGTCAGACCGTAGCGAGTCAAAGGAAAGTCACAGTATGACATGCTGCAACGTGTGCTGCCCCCTCCCTACAGCGCTTTGCAAGAACAAACCGACCTTTCAGGTTCCACCAGATACGCGCCGTATGATGCTTCAGGAGCTGCAGCTGTTGGTTAAACAGCGAGTTATTAAAGAACCTGCCTTGGTGATACGCTGGACTGCAGGGTTCTTGAATACCAACGAGGTTATGAGTGTAGTCAGGTTTTATTTACACAAAGTCAACAAGAATGATTGACGTTTATTATGGGAATGATGGTTAAATTCTAGGCATGTAGATTTGTTCAAACATCCAATTTGTTCTTGTGTTCCACTGGTTAACGAGGTGTCCTATTTAACACTTTTATAAATAAATGAATAAAATATTTAGCATATCCAGATTGTTTGGATGAATTAAAATTGTACTTATTTGAATTCCGATATGTTTTTCTCTATCCATCCATCCTATTATCTATATAATGGCATTTGAGACATAGGAGAAATACTCGAGAAAATAAAAGAGGTGTTCATAAACATGCTTAATTCATTTATTAACATTCAGGGATAAAATATTATATTTAAATATTATTGACATGCATGCAATTCATGTAGTTCTGCATTCATGCAATGCAGCTGATTTCAGAAGTAAAAAAAAAAAAAAAGAAAAAAAGATCCAACACTGAGTTTCAGAGGAGTGTAATGCTCGAAATAAGCATTTTTCTTTTTGCTTTTACTTGATTGAACTTTTTATGTAAACATTTTGCACAAATATACTGGAGACGTGATTCACCGACAATGATGAACAGGTTTAGGTTCAATGAATCTGGACCTAATATCAGTGAACTTGCCAATGCATAACAGAAAACTAATACCAACCGAATATTATCTTGCCTAAAGCATCTCAAAATATATGATACAATTCACCTGATGACTGCAATGACAGCCACGAATGGAGGATACTCAAGTGTACTTCATTACCATACGTAACTATTGTAGCGTATTTATAAATGATATTGAAATTTAATACTTAACAGTACTCAATTACATTTCCAAGAAAACACTTACATTTAAACCTTCAAAGTATTTGTTATAAAGGTCTCTTGTTCCCTTATCCATCATTTACGTTTCAGTTTAAAGCACCCAATCAAACAGATCAATGTAGAAAACAATATGTCGTGATCTCTTTAAAAGATTTTTTTTGTCTTAAAAGGTAGCAACCTTTGGACCTTCGGTTGAAGGTACATTTTTCGCTGGATACTTAAAGTTTTAATTGATTAAGATTCCAAATGTATTTGGACACATTATCTATACTTTCACCTCTGTTCAAGTTATCAATACCCTGAGGACAGGCATGATGTAGATACACTGGATTAAATAATTGATTATTTCACCTATTAAGACCACTTCATCATCTTGATTGTTGTACTGTATAATTCCCAAGCATCCTCCCTTTACATCAGAACTAAGCTAAGTAACAAAAACCTGATATTCACATGTGCACACGTAACTCTTTCTATGCAACAGGACGGCACAGACAGACATTTTATGGAGTGGAAATTCAAATGGCATTTTGGGTGACATCTGACAGGCCTAATGCATGTCTACCTCTGTGAGAGCACACATGCCTGACCGGGAGAGGGAGGATAAATGTCAGCAGGCACAGCACTCAGAAGCTTGTTTTACATTCTGCAGCCCGGGGATGGATATTAATAGCAGAGTAGATGGAGCGAAGGGCCGTCCATATGTGGACCCAACCCCGGCAGCCTGAATCCTGTTCCATCTCACGTCGCAGCTCTCTGGCCTCACTCACAAACTCGTCACCAGAGAAAGCCAGCGAACATACTGAGCAAACAATGAGCATATGCCAGAAGAGCTAGGAGTTAAAAGTGTTCCTGGGTTTCAGATGACTTGATGCAGAAGTTTCCTCCTGCAGTGCCTAGACTCTACAGCCAGAGGGTGCTGTGGAGCACAGCAAAAAAGTTTTGGAGCCATATGTTTTGCAATGACAACAGAATATCCTGAGTGGAATCCACCAATGAGGTCATTGATGACAGAAGACGAAGACCTGCTCTCCTTCACAGCACTTCCTTCTCATATCTGGGAAGTAAACAGCCTCGGCATGGCCTCAAGCATCCAAACGATACTCAGCACATCTCTTTAGCAAACCCCACCCCCTCCTTTTCCTTCTCCTTCTCGCCTGTTCGCACACACACACACACACACACACACACACTCAGACTCCTTTTCTTCTCCCACCCCCATCTGGAATGCCTGCATGTCTCAACTGCACAAGGAGGGCCTCTATGCTCATCCCATAGCCGCGCCACCACAAACGAAAAACGGGCACCAACACACACTGAAGTGCAGCGTGCAAACAGAATTATCTCACACACACAGACGCAGAAGCTTGTGCGTACGGCTCTATCTTAAGGCCCTGATGCAACACACAGCAGGGGAACGAAAAGGAGTTCACACATCAGCACAGACATCACAGAGACCTTTTGCTCCTCCACCACTACATGCTCGTGATGCTTTATAACCCTTAGTGTGATTTCATTTGTGTGAGGTTTTAAGATCTATATTAATCTGCCATTACATTTAGCAGTTCACACTTCCTGTGCATCACATCTGCTTATTTTTGTTTCTTTACACAGCAGTATCTCAGGCAAAAAAAGCAACAAGTTTTAGCTATACATTACATTTTTATAAGTAGATCTGAAATGAAAGGAAGGAATTAGGGCAGAAAGTAAGCTACAACCCTGATCCTGGAACATTTGTGCAGTCCTTTAGCTAGGTAGCAAGCTAGCCTTGTTTGTAATATTAACAGGAAGTGAGTCCAAACACTACCAACACATCACAGAAATATTCTGTGAATTCATAACACACAATATTATCTTGTGGATGCTTAAAAATACGCATCTACCACGCTGTATAGTTTGTAAGGCGGCATTTATTTGACTTTAGCCATTTTGAGGCAGCACTGATCTTGGCTAAGGTAATTCCATAACACCAAACTGTTCTGAAGAGCTTAATAAAAGTTATAAATGTAAGTAAAATGCCTCTTATAGCTAATATTTTCTTCACATTATTGATAAAAGGGAGATTTGTTGATGCTAAGCGCCATTCCTGTGACTCTATTTAGCTAGCTAAACTAGCATGACCTGTCTGCTAGTTACTATTAGCATTAGTGAGGTAGCAAAGCCTGCCATGTTTCCTTTTTATTCAGTGATAAAGATATAAACAGATATAAACAAGCAATGGTTTAACATTATAACAAAAAATAAATGCTTTGATACGTAATACTGCAGATAAACACTAAGTTCGGGAGGTGTTTAAGTAAAGTGAACTCACAGATGGTCAGTTTTTCAGTTAAGTCCTATTACAGCTGGGAGTCATTTTAGCTGTGTGTAGTCTTTTTTTTACTAATATTGCACCAAACCTGACTGAAAAGTTTATATTTTCAAATATTTAAAAGCTATTTGCTAGCTAATAACACCACATTCATTCATAAGAACTGCATTCAAGACTACAACAGCACAAATTCCCATCCTGTTTTTGTACAACTAGGAACAATGTTCCAAAAACACTACGGTAAACGATTATTGCACATTTTTATCCAGTATTCTTACGTTACAGTGTAATCATTCCATCAAATAAGTTACTGAATGTTTAGATAATGTTGTTGATTACAGTGCCATGGATAAGTATTTACCCCTGAAATGGATTTCATTGTAATTATACACTGAAGTACCAGAAAAACTGATGCAAAATACCACCTATGCATGTCATTGGTTGCATCTGCTAGTGTGTATACAGTATAAAGTGATAGACATCTGTGGAAGCTTCTAGAGCCCTTTCCGCCACGAGAACGACAAGTTATCACGATTTTCTGATTTTTCAACACTGTTTAATAGTTGGAGCTCATGAGACGATCATAGCGTTTCAGAGGTAGAAGCAAAGTTTGGATTTTCAAGTACGAGCATTTCAAGGGTGTACCGTGACTAAAAGAATTCCAGCAATATACTGGAACTTACAGAAATATACCTTGAACTTTCGACAGCAGCGTGGGAGGACCTACCAAGTACTAACTGCTATACCAGTTTTTCTGGTACTTCAGTGTACATACCACTAGCAACAGGAAGGTTTTCTCCGAGACACGTGAAGCCACACAACCACATCTTTTCAAGCCACTGCATGATCAGGTGAATGCTATGATATGTGCATCTGAATGCAGGAATATGTACAGATGGGTGACAAATTAAAAGAAAAACCAACAGAGTGCAAGGTGCATCCATCTAAAACTAAACAAGAAACCTCTAAAGTAGTTCTGTGGCAACTAGTTACCATCAGAAGTCACATAATTAACTGAAATGAGTCCGAATCAGTCATGTGATCTCAGTGTAAATACACCTATTCCTGGAAGGCAAGAAAAATTCTAGCATTCTGATAACAGACCAAAATCTCCACTGTGAATGTTAAATATATATATTTAACACTGAAAGTGACCTTTATAAAAATCCAGAAGATCTCGGATTAGCGCTGGATCTGAAAGACTTCGGTTACCTGTGCATGTTTCCGTTGGTGGTGAATGTCTGCCCACACACCGAGCATTTGTACGGTCTTTCTCCACTGTGGACCAGCATGTGGCGATCCAGAGAGCTGGCCGAGCTCAGCGCCTTTCCACAGATGCTGCACGAGTGGTCGTTCCCCCCGATCTCTGTGTTATGCTAGGGGTGAAAAAGAAGAGATATTTTATCTACATTTTTTTCCTAACAATGTTAGTCAGTCCTATTTAGTACTGGTGAACATATGAGCATCCAGATTAATTATTCTTAGTAACGCAGATGAAATAAAGATTAAAGTGAGATGTCATATTGTTTACTGGAGAACATGCCCCAATTTAATTAAAAAAATATTTTCATTTCTATATGTTGTAAATCTCCTTACAGTGACTCGTTAACTTTTGTCACTTTTCTGATTGTCTGATTTAGGATACATCACAAATGGACTTCTGTACCTGTCGTATATGCATAGTGAAATGATGCTGCGTCTGGCAGTTCTTCTCACACAGCGGGCAGATGAAGTTAGAGCGATCTTTCACTTCCTGTAACGCAAAGGAAAAGTCTTAAAGACAGAGCACAGGGCGCTCAGACGCAACAACAATCAGTTACACTCAAGACCTGCTCTTATGTAAGCGTCAAAATGACGGAGGCCTGTGAAGCCCGGAGTCTGTCATCTTATCAGAGAGACAGTAACAGGTGAGCACACACGCGCTCGCTGTATTACACCATCCACAGCTAAAACCACTTGAGTGACATCTGAACAACCAGCACACTACAGAACTCTTTATGTACTCAAGTGGACCATCTGTTTTCACATTACATTTAAATACAGCAGATCAGAAGCTCTACAACAGCTCAGTATTGCTCTGCTTGGATCGTGCATGGTGCAGCAAAGACATTTGTTTTTTTTAAAGTGGCATTTAAAAGGCGGTGGATATAACAGTGCTACAAATTCAGTATTAAAAAAAAGGAAAGAAGAAAAATGAACAATATATAATATTACCACAGCTGTCTAATCATTTGATTTACACCATAGCACTGCTGAATTCTTGAAAAACTATTTCAGGATGGAGGATTTTTTTGACGTTTGGTTGTTTCTTGGTCACATGACAAACTGTGTTTTTTTTTCTCTTATTAATTTCAAGACAGAGAAAAAGAGAAGTTGCTGAGAGAATGGCTGTTTATAGCTCCTAGAATGTAAATGAGAACAGGAACCAAGCTGTTTTGTGGCACTATACATGGATAAAATGAAAATAAAATGATCTTAAATGAATACAACCTTCAGCTGAAATAAAAAGCTAAAATATAAGATGAGTAAAATACTTCAGAAGGTACTGAGGAAAAAAAAAAAATCAGCTTCCAACTCATTATGCCATGCATTGAGATCATTCAATGCATTTACTTTATTTTCATTACTATTTACTTTGTAGATTCTCACTGAAGGCATCAAAACTATGAATGAACACGTGGAGTGAAATAATTGAGAACAGTTTATATTCTAGTTTCTTCAAAATAGCCCCCATTGCTCTGATTACTGCTTTGCTCTTACACTCTTGGCTTTCTCTCA
>JANCOA010000025.1:10482243-10494927 GCA_024363135.1 Leptodoras oyakawai | reverse complement strand
CCACAAAAGGAGGCCCTACACCATACTAATACATTATTGTGGTCTAAAATGACAGGTGTTTCAGTTTCATTGTCTACGCCTGTGTATAATTATTATGCAAATAGTCTTTATGAATTTCAAAGGAGGAAAAAAATCTATTTACTACATACTAATACAAGGGTTATGGGTAATGTTGGCATCAGTGTATAAGGGATTTCCCCTTGCTAATTTATGAACAAGATGGAAAAGAATGCTCTGTGTGTCTCCTCGTTTATCAGGATTAAGCCTGTATATACACTGAAGTACCAGAAAAACTGGTATAGTAGTCTATGCAAAATACTTGTAAAAACACTCTGAGTAAACTTGATTTCACGTGAGAGGCGTGCAACACTTCGTCAAGTAACATCAGAATTCAATGCTGGGGCCTCAATAAATGTCAGCGTGAGGGCTGTGCAACGTTCCCTCCGAGATCACGTGAGGGACCTACCAAGTATTAACTGGTATGCCAGTTTTTCTGGTACTTCAGTGGATATGTGTGTGTGTGTGTGCAATGAATTATTTCTATTCTTGCTGGTTGCTGTATATATAGAAGACGAACGATATTTTCTCACCTCCCTTACAGTTAAACATGTTTTTTATTAGGTGGTATAATGGCTGGCAGATTGGTTGAAATGGGTTTTGTACATTTTAGTTTCAAAATACTCCAAGATGTCTAGAACGTTATAAAAGTGAAATATAGAAGAAATAAATCAAACGCTGTAAAACTTTCACTTTTGTGCATGAAAGAAGTATTAGGAATGTGTGTGTGTGTGTGTGTGTGTGTGTGTGTGTCTGAAAGTGCTCCCTTTGCTCGCTCCCGACGTGAGCGTCACTTTTCCAATCGCACTTCCAACAACTCTCTCGTGTGCAAAGTCGTGACGCAGCGTCTTGTTCGCTTCATCCAAATAAGAGACATTTCTTACTAACCACATAAAACAGAGACGCACAGGGCTGGAACAGAGGAAAGCCCACTCTAGCCGTCGCTTCTCGGAATCCCTTTCTGTTATTTTTACAAGCACGACAAAGATTCCTTCACAATATCGAGGTCTATTAATAACCCAAACAGTGGCAGCCTCTTCGGCTCAACCCGGGCTTATTATAAGGGTGGTGTTTATTAGAAGGGCGGTGTGTTTCAGCCTTTACGTTTTATTCCTTTCAAAATGGCTTTTAAGTTGGGACTATAATTAGAGCAGTATTGTAAAATAAGAATAATAAAATGGACTCAGTGTTCTTGGCTCAAAAACTAACTTTTAATAGTCAAATATAAATCACAGAGATGATGCGGAGGTCATTTTGAGAGGAATGGTTTTGTGCAGAACTCTGGAATTGAGCAGAAATCTGGAAAAGTGTAGAAATGTAGAAATTTAATTCAATTCGACAACTGAGGATTCTTAAGGTTGTCTTTTTGATGACTACACACATATGCAGTTTATCTTAGACTTATTATTATAAATTATACATCGCTTTAAAAAAAAGAATTAAAAAAATGTAACTAAAATTAGAAATTAGAAAAATATCCATTCAGCAAAAAAATAAAAAATAAAAAAAACAACTATGAGGGATTTTTTTAGTCTTGAAATGGTCTGGATGTTTTTTTATATAGAAAGGTAGCAATTATTAAAAAAATAGTAGTGAATAATAAACAGAATGTAATTTAAAATGTTTATTTTAGGTAGTTTTGTATGCCTCAATCATTATTTTTAGTGAGTATAATAACTTAAAGGAAGATTATATATATATATATATATATATTGACTATTTTAAAACTATTTTTTAGCTATAAAATTAAATGGCTGTGGACATCAATGGGACGTCTATAAGCACTGAACGGAGCGTTTGGGTTAAAATGAAACACATGCCATGTCAGTGGAAGCTTGTTGACCTCTCATTGTGTAACTCTTTAGATGTCTCAGCCAGTTGTGGCTTTGTCCAGCAACCAAACCATGACTAAGCACCATAAAAACCAACTCTCTGTGTGTGGCATAACACCCACTACACACTGTCCATTTTCCAGGACCAACTGACCGTCTCTTACATACACTGTCTACTTTGTCTATTCACAAAGGACGGCAGGGCAGACGCATTTGCCAAAAAAAAAGTAAGCGTTTGCGAGACGTCTCCTTTAGTTCACCTTGATGATCTTGAGAAATCGAGACATTCTGTCCTGTACGAGCCGTGAAAAGTGGCAGTCCAAGTTTAGGGACTGATAGTTTGCCAGTTTTGTGGGAGCGTGCTGTTCCTGGTGATTGTGTGGACCTGGAACTAGCGCTGGCAGGGCAGGAGTTGGCACGGTTTTGGGCCGGTGACAGACACAACCACCTGGTCCATATTGGTGAGCAGATTGCTCTTGCCAGGGGGCTTGTAATTATGACTAGGCCCTCGTGACGTAATTAAGAGTCACCTGTGTCACACGGAGACTCCTTCGTCCTTTACTTGTGTCTCAAAATCTGTGAGACTGCAAATGGAATTCGGTTATGTGTAGTAGGTGCGTACTGATAGCTACAACCCTATTTTTATATACACTGATTTCATCACTTTTATCTAAAATTACTAGGATTTTTTTTAGGATTTAATGCCACTTGAAATGTTATTTACAGAATAAACTTTCAGTAAAAAAATTTGTTGGATTTGACATATTATTAAAATAGCTTTCTTTCCATTTATATACAGTATTTGTGACATAAAAGTATATTTTATTCATCCGTATGGAATATAGTACCAGAGAGGCAAGCTGTTATGGGAATATAAACACGACGAATACGATTGTTTTCCTATAACCGCACATCATGAAGTGTTAATTTGCCAGAGATTACAATTAAAGAATGACGCCTGGTCAACAAAAAGTTACTTCCTGTTTTTAATTACCTCATAACATCTGTAATCAATCTCACCGACCTGTCTTTTTCTCTCTTTAGACATTAATAACACCAAAAAGGGTCAGCTATACCTCAGAATTTTCCAAAGCACTGACACTGGAGACTCCTTCCATACGTGATAACTTAAATTCAATTCAACTTTATTTATAACAATGGACATTGTCTCAAAGCAGATTTACAAAAACAAGAAATTAGGATATGGCTTTTAGGTTTTGTCCCTAACTGTTATCCATAATGAGCAAGCTCATTGGCGACTTGACCATATCAACAATTATACATGTTTTTCTGTTGGATTAACCAACAGTCACGGTGTATGTCATTACTACAGAAACAATGAGACATTTAAGCACTGGGATTAATATTAACCTAGCAGTGGGAACTACTGTGTTATAGAAAATGAATGACCAATCAGGATCGAGCATTCAGCAGTAAATGTATGGCGTTGAACTCAGACTTGGAGGCTACTATATTTTCCTATGACTAAATTCGATATAAATAGCTCTGATCAAAGATCACATTTGCCTGCGCAGACCTCAGTGAGTTAAGCCAAGATAAGAATTACAAGCTGTAATATTCCTATCCAACAGTGTTACTTACGGACATTAAAAAAGGGTGTAACTTTACGGCTGAAATCTTTTGCATGATTCGATGTTCGGGTTTCTAACGCAGCTCACACCAAAGCATGGAAGCATAGAGTCCCTCTGTAGCCTGCTGCTGTACTTGAGAGAGAAGTCACAGTTTGTAAGAATCCACTTTGATAATAAGAGATAAAATAAAAGAGATCTCAGAGTGAAAGAGAGAGAGAAAGAGAAAGAGAGAGAGAGAAATAAATACTGGGACAGCTGGAAAAGGAAATGCAATACGATGTTAGATCTTTACTTCTGCTCCATTTATGTTTAGGTGCAGATTTAATTATGGAGGCTGTGGGTGAGGATGATTTCTTCAGTAAAAGTGAAAGAAAAGAAAAGAGTAAAACGTCTGGGGTCGTCACTAATGGAGATTAAAGGCTGGTCTTGGAAGATCGAATATCGATTTGGTTAAGCTCTGATTAGAGCGAATTGTTTCAACTGCATCACAGATTTTCATACTATCACATGAAAATCCATCAGCGATCCTGTGTTTTTAATAAAACTATCATTGAGTAGATAGATACTTTTCTTTGTTTTTGGCCACCGTAGACATTTTGCCATTGCAATCTATTGCATGCTGTTGAATCTGCCAATCCTTCATAAAAATGAAAAAAAAAAAATTAGGTAAAAAATTATAATCCCAAGGTGACTTAAGGCAAAGAGCCTCACTCCATATGCACCAAACAACAGCCAGGACAAGGCTGGTAGGTGTAGTCTCCAGAGGAAGTGCTCAGGGAGAGCCGGAGATCATGGGAGCAGCTGACTCGCACCAGCCAGGGTGTCCTGGGACACCCACAGCACTCCCACGCCACTTAGAGCAGACAGCAATGACGTAAATCCGCGGCGCGCTGGGTATCGAGGGTGTGAAAGATCCATTTCGTTAAAAAACTAACAACCCAGGAACAAGATAAACGGGAAACTCGCTCAGGTTTATTAGAGATGTGTCCAGCCAAGCTGGCTTCGGTGTGCTAGTAGGTTCTTGGTATTACGCAAAGCTGTTATGTGGTATGTTTGAAAAAAAAAAATCAATAATTAAAAAGTAATCTATCATCTTTACATAGTCCAACGTGGCACAAAAAGATCGTTAAATTCTGAGGCGCTTTACGATGCGGAAGGTTGTCAGTGTCATTTTTCACTCTTTTAAAATGTTGTTTTAGTCTTATTTTTATTTACAGACTGGATAAAAATGTGGAATATGTCTGGAAATTGTGCAAGATAATTAGAAATAATTGCCTGGATTCGAGTGAATCAGTGCACTGTGGAAACAAATGAGCGGTTATCTGAATTGAGGTGGCTGTTCATTGGACTTCCTTCAGTTTTCCTTCTCCTAAGCCTCCGCAACCACATGCTGAGCAGACTCACTCAACCAGCTCTAAGTACCTAATCAGAAGTAAATCATTTTCTTTCCTATTTTTTTTTTTGTCCTTCAGGACAACATTTGATTATTCAATGTGGAGCCCATGGGATCTAAAGCTCCTGTAGCAGCCTGATCACTTTCAATATGCTTTGTAATAGCAGATTAGAGCTGGAGACCAGTCTAAAGAGAATTTCAGGATTAGAGCCAGCTGTGAAGCTATCCCTGCTGACTCAGTGTTTCTTCTTTTCTGTTTTTTTGTCCTGTGTTAAAATAGCAAAGCTCTCCAGCTCTCAGTCTATACAGTTGATTTGGTTTTAGAGGGTATCCTTTTCACACTTGCCATCTTTCCTACTTACTCACATCAATGGTTTTTTCCTTTTGTTACTTGTCCACGGTCTTGCTCACTTTGCCCGTCCCCCCCTTTCTCTTGCAGTTCCAATGATAAAGACAGAGCCGGCTGATGACTATGAGTCCCGGATGTCCATACACTCAAATCCCTACTTCAGCCAGCAGAGACTGCCTACCGTGATGCCTTTGGATGATCCTGAGCCCTGCATGGTGGCCAGCTATGCCCCCTGTGTGTCTCGCCCCACCCCACTGCTATGCTCTTCCCCCAGCTCTAGCCCTAAACTCCATGACCTATCGCCTTTACCCTTTCCTAAGTGCCTGAGCAACAGCCCTACACAAACTGCCATGCCTGGAGGTATGGCATCCATGCAGGACCCATTGAGCCACCACGGGCTGGCCCTGCCCAACTCCCCTGACCCCACCTCTATCACCGTCCATCACCCTCAGGGTAGTCCACACCTTGGCAGTCCCTCATACCACTCTCTCTACCCCAACAGTAGTCCCTCCTCCTCTCCTACCTCCCATCCCTCCACGCCTGGGGCTGCAGCTGAAAGCCCTTATCTGGCCACCTTTGGCTCCACCCAGCCCAGAGGAAGCCCACCCACCCTGTTAGAAGACGATCACACCCCCTCTGTGCTGCCTGTTACCATCAAACAAGAACCGCAGGAGCTTGACCAAATGTATCTGGATGATGGTAGGTTACAAAACCATAATTCTTCTACTAGAAACGTGTAAACTAGATGGCTGAAATGTTACACACTCTCAACCCTTGTGCTTATAGTTTTCTTATACCTTTGCTAAAAGTGGACCAATACTATAAGTTTTTCATTGCCTTTAAACCACACCTAAAGGCCATCCCTTGATAAGAACAGAAAGGTTTAGCCTAAAGCAGACCTACACACCAAACATCAAAAAGGTTGGGTTGGTGTGGTTAACATGTTTGGGTTTATCTACCTGTAGAAGAACGCCTGTATTGTCCCATATACTCATATAGTACAGTGAAACTCTTTCACATATCCCAGCTTGATAGGAAGTTTGGTTGGTGTTGGAGTGGAGGTCAGCCATGATAAGGTGATGAGTTACTCTGATGAGTCACGAGTAGCAGGAAGTAGATTGAACTTGTCTTGAATGTCCAATTTGAGGAGTTCTGTTCAGCAAAAAGCAACATTTTTCTAGATTACAGATACAGTTACTATATTTAGAGACTTTTTTGGAATAGCAGGCTTGGGAGCAGGGTCTAGAGCAGTGATTCTCTCCAGCCCTTTTCCTGAGAGCTATTTCCTGAAGATATTAACTCCAACCACTTAATCATAAGACTTAAGGCAATGGTTAGATGGTCAGTTGGGCATGACTTTGGTTGGAGCTAAAGTCTTCAGGAAAGTATTTCTCCATGAACACTGTTGGAAAGCACTGGTCTACAGCCTTTGTCTCCTAGTTTGGCTCGTTTTTCCTTTTCCACCTTCACACCACTCACTCTCATCAAGTTCAATTTGTACTCTACTCAAATATCCTTATATCTTGGTGAGCTCAAACTGGGATGCAACAGATCCTGTATCCATTTGTTGGCATATGCTGTTTACTATAATCTTACCATTCCCATAGTGGGTCATATTAAAACCTGTTACACATTGTTTATTTGGGCTCCACCAGCTGCAGGTGGATCGACACGTGTATGTGCGTAGATAGGGGAGTTACAAATACACCCATTAACGTGACAGCAATAAATTAGCACAGCGAGATTTCAAACAATCTGTCTAAACACACCAGGGTCAGGGGTTTGGCTGGGAGCGGCCAAGTGAAAACAGAGGCACACGCGCCGCAAGCCCAGACTGTTGACACGAGCTCTAATGAAGGAAGCAAAACAATGGGTAGGGGTTTCCTGAGGCCATCTTTTTTTTTTCCAGAATTGGATTCATGGCCCCTTGTTTTCCCGCAGCCTCCCCGTGGAGCCCTCCAGCTCTGAGTTGGCGTCATCAAGGGAGCTTGGGGGGCCTTGGGGTGCCCCCTGGCACCTTGCCCATCAGAGCTCAGGGGGCCATTACATGTTTGGCCTTGAGATCTCCTGCTATTTTGTTCATAATTACCTGAGATCTTTGCCCCCTCTGGTCACCGTCAGCCCCTGGCTTTTTCATAAATATGAGACCATTTAATTTGAAGCAGAACGAGAACATAAGGACAGCACCTCTGCTTCAGGCTATGAGTGTGTATAGAATACATTTGACGTTAGATTCAAATTGAGATTACATATAGTCTGGTTGTGTTCGAGTTATTGGATTAAACCAATAGAATTCAGGATAAGTCAATAATAAATATATAAAATGTATATTAACGTAAATCGCAGGTGTCCTTCCTAATCCGCCTCTGATTTAAAGAACAAACATACCAGCTGAAAATTAAAGCAAGCTATAAATCAGTATTTATTGAAATGCATAGTCCATAACCATAATATTGGTTTATATGGTTAGTCAAATGGTTCCAGCGCTAGTCATAAACAACATTGTTTTATTGCTAATAGTGAAAGAAGTGAAAGAAAGTTTAGAGGTGCCTAATGCGCTTTTAGTGTGTATGTGTGTGTGTGTGTGTGTGTGTGTGAGTCTGCCTGTGTGGGTGGGGGGTATTTAGGGGCTGAGCAGAAATTGAGTTAGAATGGAGCCTTCACTAAATCTGTCATCACCACATCCTTAGCTCATAAATAAACAACGCCGAGGGAGCCGAGGTCATGTATTTGTCAACAGCCCAGTTAATGACTTCAAACACCGTCAGATGTGACATTTTGAAAGTCTTGTCAATTCACACTCAGCTAGAGTTCAGCATCTGTCGGCGTCAAGCAGATCCATACTGATCTTTATGTGGCAGGAAACGAAAGAAATCGAGTAACCTGACGGATATCGAGTATAACTTCATCACATATAAAGTCCGTAATGCCAAAGGACGTATTTATTCGTGTGTTGTGAACTCTGGTGGTATTAAGCGAATAGAGATGAAACTTTAGCTCAGTTTGATGTGCGATGAAAGCTCGTTATTGGATCATTTTACCTAGATGTCTCGCAATGTGCTCGGCTCAATGCGAAAGTATTCCGGATTTCCACTTAAAACAAAAATACAAAGCATAACCTTGTTTTCTACGTTTCGTCCTGTAGCTCATCGTCGGACACTTTAGCTCTCATGCTTTAGCTCAAATGCATTCGGCCTGCGATTACAGTCGCATTAAGTAAGCTGCAGGAATGCATATCGATTGGATAGGGGGCCTCCAGATCTCGTCTGGTTAAAAAAAAAATGATAGAAACAACTTGATCGGGGCCGCCATCTCGCAAGCTCTAATGCTTGAATAAGCGTCTGTGGTCAGCTGCTGGAGTCCCGGTAAGTGTGCGGTGGTAACTGCATCCTCTGAAGGAATCTGCTCGCTCTCTCTGCCTTTCAAACGAGCCGAGAAATGAAATAAACAACGCCGGTGCGGCGGTTCAGAACCAACACTCTGATCCCCTCCTTCGCCAGGCTCATTAGACCTCCTGGCGAGTGAGCCCCCGAGAAATTAGTCTACTTCTCAACAGCTGGATTTGAGTCCAGCAAGCGAGTCTGAAGTGGTGTGTATGTGTGTAAAAGGCTTCCAAATTGCCCACCACTCAGCACCGTTGTTCTTTACACAAGAGGACATGATGTTCAGGAGCAAAAGTACACGTTATCATCGCCGCTCTCTATTTTCACTAGCTGAACTCTTGCTGGGTTCAGCACTTTGCTATGGCAAATGTGGTAGCTTCTTTGCTGAAAGGATCCAAATAAACAAATTCTTATCCACTCCAGTGCTGAAGGCTGGTAGGTCCAACGCCAAGACACTGAGGACATGGGGAACATTTTTCACTGCTACTTGAAATCAAAAACATACTTCTCTTTTTTTTTTTTCACAGCGTCTCTGTCTCACTTTTTTTTTTTGTTGCTGTGTCTAGCACTTGCGTAATCCAGCCTGCGGTCTCCAAACTGGGCAGCATCCAATAGTAGTTTTAGTTGGGTCATTCCCTTTCATATTCACAGTGGTTTACAATATATATGGCACACAGAGTTTAAAAAATGCCATTTGGGTGAGCATTTAAAAACACGGGCATGGGATTTGCATCAGGCTAATTTTTCTTCACTAATTAAGCAATAAAAGTCGGAACGAGATGCCGGTGGGACAGGACTGACATCATGATCCTCGTATGTGTGTGTGCTTGCATGCATGCGTTAAGTCAATGTGCAATTTCTTTTTTAGCATTTTAGACCTTTCGAAGTGGGTGGCTAATGATTTCGGGTGTGTGAGTCTTCTCTCGTTCGGGTTATCAGGATCCGAGTAGGTTTCAGTCACGTGAGCGGGGACTAATCAGTGCGAGAGATTCAATCCAGCTGTGCTCCTGAATGCAAGCCATGCATAGGATAAGTTTATATTATAAGCTTCATTGTACAATTTAGATTTTTTTCTGGGTGTCTATGTCTACATTTGTAACTGTAAGTGCCTCATATCCTGTCCATGCAATGATATGCAAAGTGAAATGCCCAGCTTGTGCAGATAGATATTGGTTTTGCCTGTTTCAAATGAATTCCAAAGAAATCTATTTCATTTATGAGATGCAGCAATGAATGAATGCACTAGTAGCCCAATAAGGAATGCATTAGTAGCCAAAAAATGAATGCATCAGTAGCCCAAAAATGAATGCACCAGTAGCCCAAAAATGAATGCACCAGTAGCCCAAAGATGATTGCACCAGTAGCCCAAAAATGAATGCACCAGTAGCCCAAAAATGAATGCACCAGTAGCCCAAAGATGAATGCACCAGTAGCCCAAAAATTAATGCACCAGTAGCCCAAAGATGAATGCACCAGTAACCCAAAGATGAATTCACCAGTAGTCTAAAAATGAATGCACCAGTAGTCTAAAAATGAATGCACCAGTAGCCCAAAAATGAATGCACCAGTAGTCTAAAAATGAATGCACCAGTAGCCCAAAAATGAATGCACCAGTAGCGCACAAATGAATGCACCAGTAGCCCACAAATGAATGCACCAGTAGCCCGAAATATGTATCCACCAGTAGCCCAAAAATGAATGCACCAGTAGCCCAAAGATGAATACACCAGTAGCCCAAAAATGAATGCACCAGTAGCCTAAAAATGAATGTACCAGTAGCCCAAAAATTAATGCACCAGTAACGTGAATGCCCAAGTACTGTTGTCGCTGTGCTCCTTTGGTGTTTTGCCACACTGACGATATGTCAGTGATACGTGCATTACAGTGCGTTGAATAACGGCCACATGAATTCTGGTCTGATTCTCATTCACACCACATGGCCAGTCATCAGATATGGAGCTAATCTAAGACCACATATGAAAGCTCCTCAGATTTGTGTATATCTTGGCTTTCTCAACACTCCACCATAAATCTTTGTCTGGTAGTCTTGACAATACTTGACCGCTTTCTCTCTCCAAGTTGTACACTTCTCTAGACTCTGTCCTCTTCATCTCCTCCTCTTTTACTCCTAATGGAGCAGGGGTCTTAAATTACAGAGGATCCCTGTGACCCTCCCCTTCCTCCCTCCCCGATTTGCGGCTTCCCTCATGGAAACTTTGACGCGTGCTGGCAGCAAGCCCAGGGCAGCAGGACTCCACTCGAACCCCTAATGATGATTGAGAGTGCGTCCGGCCCGTGCCGAAATTGCTGAGTCGCTAACATTGTAGCATAGAGCTTTGGGATGGGGTTGAGTCTTGCATTAAAGGGGTGGAGGTCACAAACATTTTGGGAATAGCAGGGTCTAGAGCGTCTGCAGGGAGCTTGAGACACGGCCTGAGGCTAGGATCTCAGCTTTTACCGCGTTCAAACTTTGACCTCTGTGGCTTGGTGTAAGAGGGCGGAGCTCATCGAACAGGATTTGGGGCTTTCTGCTGAAGTGCCCTCAGCCTTTATCGATAGGTAAAACCTGAGGGTGATGGTTTTCTTCATTATTCATTACCAGAGAGGACATGCTTTGGGTTTTTTTGGAGTTGCAATGTTTTCAGATTACGAATCGAGAAGATGAGTGAACCGTTGGGAACCTACGTTATTTTTTCCAACAATTACCAAAGACCAAAACAGTGGCCGCAGAAGGCTTGTGGGTTGCTTAGATGGCTAGGAAGGCAACCAGACTGTCAAGTACAGCACATTTTGGGATTTGTCGTGGTGATTTCCATCACTGGAAATATAAATCCAATCCAATAAACATATGAACCCAGCAGTGCTTTAAGTTAAATTTCCTCGAACGTCTGCTTTTGTTATCATCGGCTATGGACAAACACGCCACAATTTATGACCTGATTCATTTCTGCTTTACTAACGTCCATGTCAGAGACAGGAAATGAAACGAATGCACTCCCTTACAGCCTTTTTATAGCATGAAGCTTGGGTAAATATGGAAATAGTCATCCTGAAGAGCAGATGTCAACGTGTTAGTGTCTTTAACCTTAAGGAGCTTTGTGGTAGTTCAGTTGATCTTTGATGATTGAATTATGACCAAATTAGATCATTTGATGTATATCCGATCTACTGAATCTACTCCACAATGCATATTGATAAGATACACCGGGCTCCAGATGTCTGGGTCCTGCTTCTATTGCTCTCTACTGAAAATCCTACCATTGTTCTGCAAATGTGTTATTTGTTGCAAATATAATTTATTATGTATATTTCAACTGAATAATGCCATGTGCTGGATTGAAAAACAGTACATACATTACATTACATAAGTGGGCGACACGGAGGCTCGGTGGGTAGCACCGTCGCCTCACAGAAGGTCCCGTGTTCGATCCCCAGGTGGGGCGGAGACTCTGGGTCCTTTCTGTGTGGAGTCTGCATGTCCTCCCCGTGTCCATGTGGGTTTACTCCACGTTCTCCGGTTTCCTCCTACAGTCCTAAGACATGCACGTTAGATTGATTGGTGTCTCTAAAGTGGCCCTAGTGTGTGTGTGTGTGCCCTATGATGGATTGGCATCCTGTCTAGGGTTGTTCCTGCCTTGCGCTCTAAGCTGCCGGCTAGGCACCAGCTCTCCCGCGACCCTGAAAAGGAATAAGCGGTTAAGAAAATGAATGAATGAATGAATGAATGAACATTACACAAGTGTGACAGTCAAAGTCTCCAGAAGAGTTGTGGCAGATTCTCCAAGATGCTGTACTGTTACTGTTCAGTATGGTGCAGAGGTCTTAGGCACATGCGAAGACTCTCTGGAAAGCAAAGATACCGTTTCTATATACAGTACAGGCCAAAAGTTTGGATACACCTTCTCATTCAATGCGTTTTCTTTAGTTTCATGACTATTTCCATTGTAGATTCTCACTGAAGGCATCAAAACTAGTGAAATATATAGTGAAATAACTGAAAACCTGTTTTATATTCTAGTTTCTTCAAAATAGCCACCCATTGCTCTGATTACTGCTTTGCTCTTACACTCTTGGCTTT
>JANCOA010000025.1:10413716-10432014 GCA_024363135.1 Leptodoras oyakawai | reverse complement strand
TTTAAACATACATGACGACTATTAGACTATAGGTAAATGGGTTTCTATTACAATTTTGATTGAACTGTTCCTTTAAGAAGAAGCATCATGGCAAGAATTTGTTTGTCCCCATTTCAGGAATTGCTTTGTTTTTCTTGAAGAACAGCCTTTATCATACATTTATACTGGTCCATATAAAACCAAGGCCTTTGTTGGGGACGGATGTCCTGCGATTTCGCCGCCTTCCCCCCCAAGTCTGGGCCTGGTTCCCATCTGTTTCTTCTTTATTGCGTATGGCCACACTTCAGGTCTGATGGGATGCATGGGCGGCTCATTACAGAAAGGCCCCCTGGGTCTTCTTGAGTCACTGTTGATTGTACTGTGTCATTCAGTGTTTAAAAATTCTTTGGTGCAACGTCTGTTTACCGTAAGTGCCATTTGCAGTGGCTGTTTTCCGGAAATTTCTCAGGCGCTCTGAAAGACGCGCATTCTTTCCGGAAAAAAAAATTGTTTGTGTCAACATGGTCGGTCTAGGGGTGGGCGTGAGAACAAGCATCACCTCGTGACATTGGAAATGTGAACCCAATTGGTGATTAGAAATAACTGCCATCGAATATCATTTTATGTATGCATTCAGACTCTAAGCATCATTATTCTTATTTGTATTATATTATAGTATTGATTATATGAGGATTAAAGCACTTGTGTTACAGGTGTGCTGTAAGAGTAGATAATCAGTCATGGGTTGCTGTGATGCAGCCAGTTATAACGTGCTGTAAATTTACTCTTATCATTATTAAAGAACCTGTTGTACTTTTAAGCCATTTATAGTAATGTTTAATGTTGTGGAACATCTATGAAACAACGAAGTTCCTGTTATCAATTACATCATAGCTGCTATAAACAGTCATTTCCTCACAAGCCTTTCTTTTTTCTCTCTCTCGTAGTTGATGAGAGAAAAAAAATGCAGCTTCCCATGTTGTCTGAAAATTTGGTTAGTGCTTTAACTGTTGCAGTGCATGGACGCTGGAGACTCCTTCCAAAATGACAGAAACCTGAACAGAACAGGTGTGGGATTAAGCATGATTTTAGGGCACTAAGAAGGTTAACTTTAGATCTCCTACTATCTGCCAGGCTGCACCTGTGTGCATCTGCTCCTCATATTTGGCCATGATTACTGGGACAGTGGAACCTTCTGTGTTAATATCTGAACGTTCCATTTCCCCAGTAGTAATAATAAGGTATTGGAAAGAGAACCATGTGTCGGTGCAAAGGCAAATTGAAAATGATGAGTAAGACGATGAATTCCATGATTCGTTCAGTCATTTCAGTGATTTTTCAAATCAAACTAAGAATTGATCTGGTGCATTTTAGAAGGCAGAAATTATCGCTGCACTGGCAAAACCTCCAGTGGCTTTAAATACTATAGGAACCTTTATCTGAGTGAAATAAAAGATGTATTTTTTGAAAGGATAACAAGAAAAGACAGACCAGTCAGTAATGTCAGTGAACATTTATATAATTTACATTTTAAACAAGTTGCATTTAAATAACTATGTAAACCTGTATGTAAACATAGAGACAGGAGTTTCTTTTTCTTTTCTTTTTTTTTTTGTTTTACATTTCATTTAAAGCTGAAGATATGGGGAAGACTTTGGTCATACTTCAGAACAGAGTAAATTAAGAGATGCTACTGCTTTAGAATGAAAGTCATTAAGCCGTCACAATGGTGTCTCTCACAGGATCTGGTTTAAACATAAAAAGTACAGAAAATGACTAATGAACAATAAACCAGTGCATATAAAGACCAAGGCACTTTGATTTGTGCCATCCATGAGTGTAAAAAGGGCAAACAACAAAAAACAGACAACATCTAAAGAGTGACTAATACCTCTATAGACACTCATTGCTCTTTAAGTGAACTTTGGTATCTAGCTCAGTATTCCAGCCCCACCCCACCCTCCAAACCCCTTGTTCCAAAATATTAGTGAGTGAAAAGAGAAGTACTCTCAGCTTCATAGCCAGTGTGCTACATGCTACCAGGCTCCTTTTTTTTTGGACCACATAGAGACCTCTACTCCAGGGATATTTGGTTTCTTCTTCAAGTAGAAAAGCAATAAATATCATATATGCCTTTGACTTCCTTCTGAATACACTCACAGCCTACATACAAACACACTCACAGTTTGAGGTAACTTGTTGAAAATATACAAAATGCCCTTTTTGTTGCGCTGAGGAGTGCTCATTAGAAAATAGAAAGGGAAAGGCTGGTAGGTTATTTGAAAGCAAATCTCTTCCCCTCCCCCCTCCCCCTCCCCAGCATTTAAGACCTGGTGATGGTGGCATTGTCAAAATTCCACTATTTTTTTTTTTATATTACACCAGCCTTCCACAAAAGAGCTACTTTTTAAAATACTTGTCTGCATTAAAAATACAAATAAAAAAAAAGAAACCCTGAATCAAAGCGAGCTCCTCAAATCTGGTACTCATTAGTTCATCACAATCAGAGGGCAAAGAAACAACTAACACAAGCTGCAGGAAACTATGTACAAAAGAGTGACAATAGAAAATATACAGAACAGTGAATTACAATGAATTACCCAGTCATTGTAAACATTGACAATAAATTAAGGAGGTTGCATAACAAACTGAACCAAATATTATTAAGGAATAACAATAGCAAAAAAAAAAAAATAACAAATATCAATGACATCAACAATAATATTATTATGAAATAAAGAAATAGATGATTGTCTCTAAAGTAAGTGTAGGACACAGTGGACCGCTAGTGGCCTGGAGCAGTGTCTCTTAGCCCTGAGTATGGTAAGTCCCTGAAAGCAAAGGTCTGAGCCTGTCTCCTTATGAAAAGGATTGTGTACACCTGTGGCTGTCCACAGCCAGACTGGGCGAACCGATTAGGCTGAGGGGCAGCATGTCTTAGTGAGTGTGTGTGTGTGTGTGTGTGTGTGCTAGGGCTGGGGCTAAGATTCCATTGCCTCCACAGTCTCTTGTTTGACCTTGACAGGTAGGAGCTTGATAACCGATGTTTCATTGCTTGGCTCGTATAGGCTGTAGGTGCTAGACGGATGTGACGGAGGAAGAAAATCTCCTCCGGCACTGCCTTTGTGGTATGACGCCTTGAGGTCCATTTCATGGCAGATCAAACTGAAGATCTGCTTTTCCACCAGCCTTTCCACATCAACACCCTCAATCTCCTCCAGACGGTCAGCATTGTCACTGATGTCGAAGCGCTCGATCTCTTCGTTAATGCGATTCAGTTCGTCAAGGCTACAGTGAGGGGAAGGCACAGCAGCCAGGCAGTAGCCTTTCAGGTGGAGGCGCAGGCTGCAGAGGTGGATGTAGTTGCGGTGGCAGTGTGGACACTTGTGAGGGCGCTCTCGTGTGTGCAGCCGTTTGTGCAGTTTGAGATGTACAAACTGTGTGAACTTAGCTGGACAGAGCTTGCACTGATAAGGCTTCTCACCTGAGTGCAGCCTTAGATGGGTCTTCAGATTACTTGTGCTACTGAAACGCTTGTGGCATACCTGTTGAAACAGAACAAGGAGCTTTAGGACTGGAAAAGAACCTTCAACCTCCAAACCACAGCTAGCTGACAGGTGTTTAGTTAAGGAGATTAATCTCACCTGGCATTCATGGGGCTTCTCTCCTGTATGGACCAGGTAGTGCTTCTGCAGGTGGGCCAGCTGAGTGAAGCCCTTATTGCATGTCTGACACTTAAAAGGGCGCTCGCCACTGTGGACACGCAGGTGCACCTGAGAATAGGGCAGATGGGGGAGCAGGGTTAGAGACAGTGTCCCATTCATAACAGGAGGTGCATGTAGAACTGTAGGGTTGAAGAAAAGATTTCTGTTTAGTTTTTACCTTAAGGTTTGAGAGCTGCCCAAAAGTCTTGCTGCATACGTTGCACTCATACTTTATTTTCCCATTCTGTTTCTTTAGAGGGTATGGCAGTGTCTTGTATCCCGCAGGTCCTCTCTTAATCTTGCTGACAATGATTTCCTCATCCTCTGAACGTCGGATGCTTGGCTGTGCTGAGGTTGGGTTGGCAGGCTGCTGATCGATGGAGACTGCAGAACCAGCTGTAGGAGAACCACTGACGGGGGCATGAGGGTGTAGGGGTTTGTCTTTCGGGGTCATTGCACTAGAGAAGGCACTCTTGGGTTGTGGAAGCAGGAAGTCCCTATGGGGTGGCAGCAGGAAATGCCGTCCTCCCTCAGGTGGAATCATGGTGGGTGGGAGGGGCATGTGAGGGGTCAGTAAGCTGCTGCAAAGGGGGTACATCCGGGAGAACATACTCCCCACTGGTGGCGTTCCACTCATGGAGTAAGGGGCAAAGAGGTAATGTGGGTTGGGGTAAAATGAGGAAAGGGAGTTGGGTGGGGAATAGCCAGGATAGTGACGCAAGCTGCCATTGTAGAGTGGCAGGGCTTCCCTAGGATCTGCTGGTACAGGACTGCTTCCTGGACTTGTTTCAGGGCTGCTGCGTGCTGATGGGCTAGGGGTGGCTGAGGACAGCACAGGCGAGCGGGTGGCGAAACAGATACCTGGGCTTGTTTTTATTATATCTTCTCTGAGGTGTGGTTGTGGGCGGATTGGGTAGATGACACGGGGGTAGAAGGGTCTGTCGGGGCTTATAGGACAGTGTGGCCGTGTGGGTAGTGGTCTTGTGGGCTCCCGCCATGTGTCTTTGAGAATTGCTGACACCGTATGCTCTCTCTTCACAACAGGCTTTTCTTCTGATACCTGCTGCTTTGCTTCTATCAGACTCTGCTCTGTAGACAGACATAAAAGAGGCACATTAGACTACAGAGTAAAGCACTGACTTAACATTCTTCAGGCACCATTATTATGTGCGAGTTCATCTGCTTGCTCTGCCACACATACATCCTAAATACATCATCATCCACCACTATAAAACAAACCTTACAGTCTATATTTACTGAGCTAGGTATGATAATGGACTCCTCCCCACACTACTGGCTTCTTGCTACAGGAGATCCATTGTTACACAGCACATAGATCTTCCCAAGGCAAAGAAGGTTCTGAACACAAAGTAGCCTAGTCGTTCAATTAGGGAAGACAGTTTGACTGATTATCCTGAGGTAGGAGCTGCAGACAGGATGTGAGGCATGACAGCAGATCCTACTCATTGTGGTGGAGTAGGCTGGATTCTGCTCAGAGCACTGATACTATCTAATGGATGTGGCAGCAGATGATTGAAAGTTTCCTTCTAATAGGAAGCCCCAAAGCTTAGACTCCTCTCACCTCACACGCCTCAAAGACGGCTCAAAACAAAGTGAACTTGGACGTTCCTTTTGAGTACTTTAGCTAAACCATAAAGGTTTGATGATCGTCTGAGACCTTTTCATGCAGGATAGGCGGTTTAAAACATTTAATAATAAGACTTTCAGGGCTAATGCAGCTGCATTTTCCACTTTTGAAAATGGATATTTTATTCACTTTTTTTGTAATATCATTTCCTGTCACACACATAATAGAACCAGCTTTAAAAGAGGAAATAAAAGTTCATAATCACTTCCTGCTACCTTTTCTGTGACCTTTACGAAAAGTTCAGCGAAGCCTTTTTTTTCTGTTCTGAGATGTTTGTGTGTGGTTTGCAAGATGAGTCTCCTCCTAAAACATCTCCCCATTCTTAGAGCCCCCCATCCTTCTGCTCCGTGAGCAATGTGTAAACGTAGTTAGAGGTTATCAGTAACCTCCCCCTTCCAATTCTCTTCCACAGATAGCACCATTCCCCAGTCCTCCCCAGAGAACTTGTGCAAAACAAACAGGGAAGCAATCCCAACAGATATTAATCTGTCAGCAGAGCCCCACCGCCAGGAAGTTCAAGTAGTCAATGGGGCACTTTTTTTTTTTTTGTCTCTGGCTTACTCTCTCTTTTAAAGTGCCAAATAAATTATGGAGTTGCGCCAAAGATCTGTCTGCACTTCCCTTGTGTACGCACGAGTGTGAAAGAAGAGGTTCAGAATATGAAGGTTCTTAAAAAAAAGTCTGCTTGGCTGAAGAGTCAATTTACTTCAGAAAGCTGAAGAAGTTTAGTGAACCATGGAGTGAGACAGCTCAAGCTTTTCTAAATCAATCCCATGTGGGAGGCCCTGCCAGTCATCTCGGCCCATTCCATTATACTGAGTCATATGTGCAGTGGCTATAAGCCTGTTCATGCTATGACTCCGGTTTGAGAGACAGCAATAGATAAGAAGATTGCTCTTACTTTCTCAGGTAGCAGGTAGGAAAGCTTAGGTGTCAGTGGTGGGTCAGAAAGCCTAATTATAGACTACTTTGTGTGTGTGTATGGAACTCTTGGGGGGGTGCCCAGGCTCCTATACCCTGAGGGTATGCGCATGACCCAGGGGAGCGGAGTCACTGAGACTGCTCTGTTCCCGCCACACCTGAGTATTGTCTCGTTCCTCCTCTATGTCTCTCTCTCTCTCACTCTCTGTCTCCTACGAAACAAAAGGTTTCACTTTGAAACTTTTATTGCCGGTTGAGCAATGACGGATCGTGCGTGTAGCGCGAACTTTCATGTTGAAAGAGCGTCTAAGGAAAGATGACGGCCAGTCGCATCTTCCTCTGTGTAATTACGGTCTACGTTACTCTGGCTAAAGAGAAACATTACCAAAAAAAAAAAAAAAAAAAAGTGTTTCTGCTCTTAAAGGAGATGAAAGGGAGAAGAGCATGTACTGTTGGTATGATAATGACAGACTTGGACCAAGTCAACATGCTTCCTCTTGGTTCATTCTGAAGTAAGACGGGACAGGAAAATAACCCCAGGACCAATACGAACAGCTCAACCATCATTATACTGTATTAAAGCCTTTATTCTTGTTCTACTTACTGAGCTTTTGCATCATGAGATCTCCTGAGGGAGGGTAGTGAAGCCGGTGTGCGAAGTCAGTGCAGTACCACACCAGCAGCTCCTGGTCAGCAGGGATGGCCTTCACCGTGTAAAAGTAGATGCTCATGCCATTCTGGCAAGCGGCCAGGTTCTGCTCCTGCTGCGAGTGGGCTGGATTCACGTAGCGCATCCAGTTGCTCTTCTCCTCATCCAAGCCGTCTACAAAGTGACGGAACGCTCCTTCTGCATAAATCTGAGACAAAGCAGCGAGGTTTTAGCGATTGAAAGGTCTAAACCCTTGCCCTTGAGACGAACAGACAGACAAGTGGGAGACAATTAAGCTACAATCTCTTATAAACGCTACATGGCTGACTCAGTAAGCACACCCCCACTAATACTCACACTCTCATGTTGAATCTGCACGACTTCTCTCTCTCACTCATACACACTCGCGGATGCACACATACCCACCCTCGCTTGCACTCTCAGGCTTATGAAGTGGAACGGATTGTTTTGGGGTAGTAAGGATGTTCACATTAACTTCACCATTTCCAGGAACCCTTGACATCACCGACGAGGCTTCCCTGGGTGACACCGATGTTATGCTTCTGCTACATATTTTACTGTACCATCCCACCCCCTCCACACACACCGCCCTTTCGTCAGTACTACGATCTCCAGTAACGTAGGAAAAATAGCTGTGTTTGTTAGCAGGTAAAGAGCAGCATCTTTCCACCAGGGGATCTCTGTGGTCTTAAGACCAAAAAAACACTTCTGAGCAAAAAAAATAAAATAAAAAATACGCTCGCCGATTGAATTGCGCTAGGATGACTTGACACTTTCGCCATGACGACATCTGTATGCAACAGCTGAAAGCCGCAGGCAAGGAAGAGAGCGCGAGCGCACCTCATGCCTTACTGGCAGTGGCTTGGTGACAGCTTGATGTTACAATGCAGTGGTTTCAAACAGCCAGACTTTGTGGTACATTCAAGTGACATCTTCCCGTGTCAAAAGGCATTGACCTCAAGATTGAGTGCTGCCAAGTCATTCGCCCTTTCTCAATGTTCAGAAACAGCACAGTCAAAACAGGATCACGAAGACGAAATAAATCTTCACTCTCTCACTCAGCCTGTGCCGCCGACGCAAGCGGTGGTTCTCAAAACACTACACTCTAACTCAGCAATTTTTTTTTTTTTTTTTTTTTTTTTTTTTTTTTTTTTGTAAGCATGCTCTGCTGTCGCATAAGCCGTGCACCCGTCATGTCACGCAGGAAGTAAGTCAGTGGAACAGGAAGTGACCTGTTCGCTTGTATGTTTTTTTTTCTCTCTTGTATTTCTTTTGCTCCCCCTTTACTGAAAGTGAAGCTTCTGAAAAAAAAAATTAAATAAAAACAACTCACCCTCCAGAAGTACTTCCTGTTGGCGTCTTTGGGGACATTTTCTGCCGTGTAACTTTCTCCCACTAGAGGGCCAAAGCGAGTTCCTTTTGGAATGTACTCACGGCTTACAACACCAACCACCTTGTGAGGAAGGAAAAAAAGAAAAGAAATGTGTCAGGAGATAAACTGACAATTTGATGATCCAAAACTAAATTCAATGAAATCATGCTAGTTAAGCAGTCAAAAGCGATTCACGAAGAAGATGTTTACAAGGCATTTATGAGGATGGATGACCTCAATTAATTAGAAGAAATCAAATCAAATAATGTAATATCTCATAAGACTGAAGATGCGCTCAGGTGCAGTCAGTGTTTTGTGGAAGAAGAGATATTTTTTTTGACAGCTCTAGGAAGTCAGGGGTCAGCCAGGTTCTGCCTTGACATCCGTTTAGGCTTGAGAAAAAGATGTCTCATTTGTCCTCTCTCACCTCTCATTAAGTGCCCAGACCCTCCCTCCTGTACTCATTACCAGGCCTCCTTACTCACCACATCAAACACTACTACAACCCTCAAAGCATAAATCCACACCTACGATTACAGCTTGCGCTTCTTCCTTTGAGGTAAACGGCATCAAAAAAAAGCCCAAAGGCGGATGGAGCGGAACGCTGCTGTCTGGCCTTTCGGATTACAACAGCCAGACTTCAATCTAATCTTCTCTTTCGACCAAGATCCGCTCTTCGACTGCCCCTCCACCCCTACCACCCCCACAACCTTTCTTCCATATACACCCCGAAACACAAACAACCATACGGATAAAGCAGTAGGAAATCCCCTCACATTTCTCGAAAGCCTACAGCAGAGTAGCAGTTCAGTGGGAAGATTAGGCCGTCCTTTTGATAACTCATTAACAGAGATTTACCTTGGCTCCCGAACTTCGTGCCAGCTCCCTCTCACCATTTTTTTTTTTTGCCACGCTTCCACCTTCTCTTTTATCCTCTTTTGTCTCTCTCTTTCTCTTTTCCCTCTTTGTCCCACCCATTTACATCAGATCATAAATGAATCTCTAAAGTGGGACGGCTTGTCTTTTGTGTCTGGAGAAGTCAGGAAGAGATAAGCCCCCCCAAAAAAAATAAAATAAAAATAAGGGTGGAAATCTATGCAGCTGATCTGAGGACGGCGCTCAGATGCGTTCAAAGGTTACTTCGCTTCCAATCAAGGGGAAGTTTGCGCATCGTCACTACTACAGTCATCACTGTCTGTCCAAGATAACAAGCGATTGATGTGATGGGAGATGGGAGTCGTGCTGCTTCCAGAGAAAGAGATACTCAAGTTTACAGATGAAGAGCTCCTATTTTTCAAAGAACAATTAGCGTAGATAAAGGAGATTAATTACAATTCCGTAATGAGTGTGTTTAAGACACATCATGGAGAAATCACAAGCATGGTTTTTTTGTTCTGTCTCATTTCTCTGTCATCACGGCTGATAATTTTATACTTCGTGCATCAAAATGAGCCATCGCACTAATAATAGGTGCGCTTACGGCCGTTTTTTTTTTTACAAGCAGATGGTGTACACGGTACTACGCATGAATGTGACACCACAAACCCAAACGCCATGCTGCAGGCAATGAGTTCTTCAGTCTGCTAATGCATGATGCAGCAGTGAGTCATTCCAGTCATACCTCTTTGGAGTCAGGGGCATATCTGAATGCCAGGTTTCTCGGCAGCGAGGTCTGGGCACGGGGCAGATCCGGCTTGTCCGCACCGTCCCACGTGTGGTCCTTCACTATGTACGTGCACTTCTCTTCGAACTCGGCTTCCGTCCACTTGGACATGTCGGCATCTTCGACGGTCAGCTTCGGATCCACCTGGTCGGCGGCGTTCGGGGCGCCCTCAGTGGTCAACATGACGGAGCTATGCTGAGAGGCGGCCTGAGAAAACGACAGAAAAAGAGGCAGAAGAGATGGAGAAAAATGAGTGGAAATTCATATAAACGGAGTGAAACTTTTGAATTAAAAGGCAAATGAAATAACAAAATGTTAACACTTAGAACTTTCCCAAGAAGGCATAATTTGCCTGAATAATTACTTCTCATCTATTCATTCGTCATGAAAGGCTAACAAAACCAAATTTAACAGTTGAGGGGAAAAAAAAACATAAAGCAAAATCATAAAAAAATAAACAATACAATACAAAAATACAAATTCAACAACAATCCCACGGAGCAATGATCGTCTCTATCTAGCCTAGGTCTTTCTCTTACTCTCTCCATCTTCCCATCACGCCCGTACTGTGGAAAAAACACTCACAGACAGGGACGACAGAGGAAGGAAGTGGCGTCTGTGTCTGAATGGAGCTAAAATTGGAATCGGAGTTGTAAAGCGTCGGAGTCTATAAAACATCCCAGGGAATAAGTGTGTGTGTGTGTGTTGTGTGTGTGGAAGAACAAAAGGAGAAGAATCACAACTTTTTCCATAAGGGAGCCACAGCAACTCAAACAAGCTTCAAACGCTTCCCACCCGAGATAGTCCCACACACACAGGCTGAGCCGAGGGACCCTGTCCCACACACCAGTGCCTGACATGAAGATGTTTTATTTCAAATTCTACCATTTTCATTTTGTCTATTAGAGACCTTTTGTATATACAAATATGTAGTAATAATAATAATAATAATAATAATAATAAACTTTTTCCAAACATTTAATAAATTAATTATATATTTAAAAAAAAAATAATAATTCAGTCCTCACATTTGTTAGGCGTTCAAATTATCTATTTATACAGTCCTATTTCCATGAGTCAAAAGATAAAGAGACAAAAATCCTGCAAGCTGTCATTTAATTCTATGTGTAGGACAGCTGCAAGATCAAAACTAATATTGAAACCGAGAAACTGAACACGAACAAACTGGGCAACCGTATTTTTTTTTTCTTCTATTTTTCTTTTCTTTTTTTTCTGATTAGTAAAACCAAATTAAACCGAACCAAAGTAAATGAAGAATTTAAAAACTACTGACTTTTTGTTTTTTCTTGTTAAGATGTTTAAAATGTGCATATTAGGAAGACTACAGAAATAAATCGATGTTTAAATCTATTAAATAAATAAAATACATTTTTTTCAGGGGTTACATTTAAAGTAGATTTCAGTAGCATTTTTCCTTTCACACAACAGCAAATAGATCTTCAAAACTATTTTCTCCAGACTCATCAGACAAACAGGTCACTACACTGTATAAATTATAACTGTATAAATTAATACGATGTACATTTTCAACTTGCAGTCCTGAAAAGGCTAAGGAGACCAATTTAAAGTGTGTGTAAACTGTAAACTGACATGCAGATAAGAATATGGTAAGAATATAAATCAATCGATAAATAAAGCAAACAAATAGAAGATTCAGAAATCAAACTAGCAGTGCCATTCATTTTGGGACTGATAATGAAAAGAATGCTTTCACCTGACCAAAAAATAAAAAGCTAATAAACACCAACAGTGCCTTGATTTTTCACAAACCTCAAAGCAAACCCGAAAAATCAGCCAAGCAGTCTGACTCACCGACAGACTTTGGTTCCAGCCGCACATAGAGCCGTCTGATCTCTCCGCTGAGTGCGCTCTTGTGTGTACGTGTGTGTGTGTGTGTGTGCGTGTGTGTGTGTGTGCGCGGCAGAAAGAGAGTGCGTTCGTGGGACAGGTGCAGATCACCCTCGTTCCCTCTCTTGTCCAGCCGCTAGTCCAGATGGCGACTGTGTTCTCCTCTGAGTGTCTCGAGTTTGACTAACTGCCTAAGCATGTTTCTTTCAGACTTGTTGAAGCCCTCCTTGTTGGCTCCTCCCACTCTTCCTCCACCCTCACTCCCTCCCTCCCTCCCTCCCTCCCTCCCTCTCCCTCTCTCTCTCTTTCTCCTCCCTCCAAGGTCATGTCATATGCATGACAAACATAATAAGAAGTAATCAAGACTTTATATAATCCATTCATTCATTCTCAATAAAAGTAAAGGAGACACGTCTTAGGCGAAGCCATGCAGCAGACACAAAGCTGATGAGAGATAGTCTTGTGTATAGAGAGGACAGGAGGAGGGAGGCGTTGATCCCTCTTCCTCTGGCTCTCTTCCTGAGAAGGAAGGACATCCTGCGCCAGTGACTCAATAACCTGTTGCTGTTTACTAAGAGCGGAACTGCAGATTGATGGCTGTTTCTCTCCTCACACCTCCTCCTCCTCCTCCTCCTCCTCCTCCTAGTCCACAGCTCCTGGAAGCTCTCTGATATCCCCTAGGGGGTGCTACATTCTGTCTCTCAACTCTTCTACACCCATACTGTTTTATCAGAATGGAGATGCTATAGAGGTCCATAATGATAAAAGGGAAGGATGTAACACTCTCCCTAAGTGAAGTGACTGAAGTGAAGCTTTGTACACAATCTTAACCATGGCTTCAGATGAAAGCGCTCAGATTTGTTTGAAAAAAGGAAAAAAAAAAAATCTGAACAAAGTCCAAATAGCAGACAGAAAGGATCTCTGGTGGCCTGCCATTATAAGACTCTCCAAAAAGCTGTGCATGCTTTTTTGTTTAAAAAAAAAAAAAAAATCTGGAAATCCCCTAGACCCCTCTTCCATCTATCCATCTGTGGGAGGAAGAGCGGTAAAGAAGAGAAAACTGGCTTGGACGCAGCAAGAGAATGGAAGACGGTCTGAGCCTTGAACAGAGTTAGATGGAAACACACATCTACACACACGTTCACAAGAACCCACCCAAGCTCTGCTGGTGACAAAGATCTGACCACATCATTCGCTCGTTCGCTGCCTCCTACTTCCTGGCAGCGGACGACCCATAAGATCGAGGCCCTGCAGGCCCGTCTCTTCCTCCAGCCTCGACCCGAATCTGGCCTCCAGCTGGGTCCTGACTCAATAACAAGCCGCAGAGGAGAAACAACAACAAAGCTTTCAGATTTTTGAGCGAAAACGAGTGCTTCCTTTTGAAACTGCCATGTGGTCTGGACTCGGCGACTGGGAACAATCTGGCAAGGAGTGGAGTTTGCGTTTTCCACCATTATCGTCATAACTCCTACCACCATGCCATTTGGTATACCTTTCTCTCTCTCTCTCTCTCTCTCTCTCTCTCTTTTTTTTTTGCCTGTGTCATAAAGGAAAGAGTAGGCCGGGGGTGAGGGAGGGGTCTCTCAGCTCTGAAGTCAAATTCAAATGGGGGCTGTTTTTTGGCTTCTGTCGTGGGTTTTAATGTGGCCTACATGCCTGCAAGGGAAGAAAGGAGCCAAACAAAAGCGACAGAAGGACTTCCAGCAGCTTTGTTAGTTTTGCAGAGGGTCGCTATCAAACCCACTGCTGGGCTTTGGCTGTAGGGCTCCAGGCACAGGTGAGAGAGTGAGTGACAGAGTGATAAAGAGACACCATGTAGTGAGGGTTTGGCATGTCAGCTTTTGATAGAAACGTTTCCATTGTAAACAAGTTTTTTTTTTAAACATTAACAACTTTTTTTTCCTATCAGGTATCAGTGCAATCTGTTTGCCACTGGGCATTTTCAGGGCAAACCACATCCCATCTGTGTCTTGTGATGTTGGAAGAAAAAAAGTGCTCATTTGACTCCTTTCATTCAAATATCTCAACTGGATTATTTGCATTTATATTTAAACCAAACCCCCCCTTCAAGCAAACAGTCCCCAACATGCCCAGACCACACACCCCTCCTTTTCCAAACACATTTACAACTGTATGTTATCTCAAAGATTTTTTACATTGCATTTGTAGTGTGTAGGAGCACTAAACACAAGTTTAACAGACTCTTTCATTCCCCATATTAGCCCAGGATGAGGTCGGAGGTGGTGGCTCAGGAACAGGGGGGGTGTTTAAATCCAACCTGAATTTTCCTCTGGCAGTGTGTGTGTGTGTGTGTGTGTGTGTGTGTGTGTGTGTGTGTGTGTGTGTGTGTGTTCATGAGTGGATAAGTGGGGGGAAATGGCCATTGTTCTGGGAAAGTTAATCCACAATGGTAGCGTAATATCTGTGTACGTTTAGCTTCACACATGAGGACAGCTATCCCCCCCCCACACACACACCCCTCCCGAAACCCAACCCCCCACTTTATCATTTGGAGGACTAAAGCCCCAGCCTCGATTATAATCCTGCCAATCCATGCCAGCCATCTGGGAACACTGTCCAGGTCAGCAATGGACAATATGCTTGTTTTGTCCAGTTTTTTTTCTATGTATCATTTGCTAGTGTGTTACACTTCATCAAGTCACACTTGTAGCTAATTCACTTCTACTCACATCCTGCTTAGCCATATCTGTCCACCTTGTACATTTGATCAAACCATAACCCCTGGCATTATAGTGATTTGGTCACAAAAAAGTTCATCTACTTTTCATACTGGACAAAAAGAATGGTGCTTATACGTAATACATTAAATACTGTCCCAGTCTTATCCTAGCATTTCAGTCACATGACTTTCCAGTTTTGTGTGTCTTTTGCTAATTTGCAGACTACTTTCTGATGAGATAAACTTTCCAGTAGTAGCTAGCTAGTGATCATAGCTATGAGGCAGCATGACTAGGAGGAACTGTTGCATATAAGCGTATTATGGCAGTCGACTATCCGTAAGAACAAAGATGAATCTTCTGTCCCCTGTCTGGTTCCGTCACACGGCTGTGATGTCAAAAAAGCGATTGAACGAAAGTGGACTGAATATGAAGGACCATGAGTCATTAACTTTATCATAACTGAGGAAATCTAAATTTAGAGCCTGGTGCACAGTTTTGTTCAAAGATGGGCCTTGATGTAACGTCTCCGAACAAGCCATTTCCTGATTGTTCATTATCCAGTAAACAGACCGGAGTGTGTGGTTAGCCACTCAGACTTTAGTGTACAGGGGTTGGAACAATTAACTGAGCATGTAAAATGAACACAATGCTGAACATATGTGTTACCTGAGATCTGTGTCAAACCAGTAAGCCACCAACAGCCGGGGACGTCTGTGCTTTATACTAAAAGTGCTCAACTGTACCTTCAGATAGAGGAACTTATGGATGTTTCTTTATGGTAAATAAGATGCATAATTAGACCTTAGGAACGACCGTGCTTCGGAAAATACTTTTAAAATGGATATTAAAAATTTTCTTTAAACGAAAGGTGCAAATTAAGTACTTTAAGTACCAGAGCTGGTTTGCCTGCAGTGCTCCAAAAGGGTCGTAACGTGCACTTTTTGTTGTTGCTGCAATGGTAATAACATCTTTTCTGTAAATATATTTCATTCATTTGTAATGTGGTTATAGTGTACTTTCCCTTTTAAGCCTTAACAGTACACTTCATATATCGTACATATGGAAGGTACAAAAGGTGTTTCTTCATAAGCGTGTTTATGCACACACACACACACACACACACACACACACGTCGATAATACACTATAGATACCCTTACTTGACACAGTGCTGGATCTCACACACATACACAGAGTGCAGATATACATATGCGCATATCCGCGAACATGCACACGCACGCACGCACGCGTACGCGCGCACGCACGCACACGCACGCACAGCGCGCTTAATAGGGAAACGCTGATAAAGACGGGACCGGGAAAAAAAAAACATTTTAAAAAGATATTAAATAATTTTGCTTGTTTGACCTAATGTAAAGTCATATTTGAAAATAAATATGAAAAAAAATGAAATATTTTTCTATTTATGTAGGTCATATGGGAACCAGGTCTAATGTCTAATGTCACCCCCCAAACACACACACACACGCACGCACACACATACACGCACACACACGCATGCACACACATACACACACACGCGATTTTTTTTCATCAGAATCGATTAAACAGTTTGAAAGGGGAAAGTCAGACAAACCTCTGAACTTTCCGTTTATCTGAAGTCGAGGCATCGATTCGGAAACACGTGACCGCGCTCGGAAACGAAAGCGCACAAAAGTTTATTTCATCAGCCAAAAACACAAACACTGTCATATTTACTTACACTTTGTTTGCCCCTATCTGTGCAGGATACCAGCATATCCTAATCTGATTTGTGTGTTCAGTCCAATAAAATAAACAAATAGGCTAAATAAGAAATAAAAAGGACACCTGGGAAACTCTTACCTGTCGGTATTTCCATAAAAGGCGCAAATCCTGGTGCAGACTTAAGTCGGTTTAGCACCTCGCTGATTATTATAGTGCTTTAGAAGAAGAGGAGGACTATGGTCTAGGAAGGAGCTGAGGGATGGCACACACACACACACACACACACACGCAGCTCCACCCAGCGCGCCGTAATTAAGCTCAACACTTCGCTAATTACCGGCGCGCACTTTTGTGCGCATTGTGCGTCAAAATATCCGCAGTCAAACGATCATAGATGTGGAGAGAAAAACAAATCTGGAATAATTGTTTAAAAAAAAAAACATTTTGACCAGATTTCCACTATTCTCCCAAGTGAAATGGTAAAAAAAATGTTTAAAAAAATAATAAAAAAAATTAATAAATAAATAATAATAATTTAAAAAACATATAAAAAAAATAATACCAATTATTTTTGCGGAAATTGTTCTGGCTCTCATAAAACAGTTATTCACACCAGGACCGAAAATCCAATTTTACAAGACCTGCAGCGAGCTTGCTCCAAAGGTTTTGTTTCATAAAATAATAATAATAAATAAATATAAAAAAATATAAAAAATAACAAGCAAGCTATTTTTCAGACGGTGCGCAAAATCCGAATGAAACGAAATCAACGCGTTTATTTCTCAACAGATGTCATTTCTACTATTCCTCTCTAATTAAGGCAATTTCCCATCCTCTGAATTCGTTCGTGCAAATTCCCAGCCCGACCTCCCGCGAGACGCCGTTTATCAGCGCCTCTCCTCCGCGCGGCCGCGACTCGGGGTTCGGTGGGATTTCCATCAGCTCTCCTCCGCATCCTCAGTCTGTCCTGAAGAAAGCGTCCGCCATCCGCACTTCTCCTGTTGGGTGAATTTTGTTTCAGGATTTAAGAGTCAAATCTGGTTTGAGTGAGACTTTAATTTCTGCGTCGTTTCTGTGAACTTCACGCAAATGAGAGCTTTGAAATTCTAATGCACCGAAAAATGACTTTATCTACAGGCATTAGTTTATTTATTATTTAGGCATTAGTTTATTTATTCCTCTACGCTAAATACGCAGTCTAGTCAGTGGGAAAAATGTAGAAATGAATTCATGAATAGTAATAAATTCGTTCCTATGTGTGTCTATAGAATTGTATTAATGATTACACTTAAATTAGTTTAGAATTAATTATAGTGTATTGTGTTAATGGAAGCTTTGAAGTTTGTGCTGCAGAGCTGATCAGTGATACCTGAGAGAGGGAGAAGATAGGGAGAGAGAGATTAGATATGTGTGTGATATATATATATAAATAAAGAGAGAGAGAGAGAGAGAGATTAGATATGTGTGTGTGTATAGAGAGAGGGAGAGAGATATTAGATGTGTGTGTATGTATGTATATGTGTGTGTGTGTGTGTGTGTGTGTGTGTGTGTATAGAGAGAGGGAGAGAGATATTAGATGTGTGTGTGTATATATATATATATATATAGAGAGAGAGAGAGAGAGAGAGAGAGAAGAAGAAGAAGAAATAATCATCTATCTTAAGTGGCGCAACTTTTTTTAGACTAATATAAGCGAAAGCTCTCCATGGGCCTCCTCTAAATAGGTCTACCTGTAGGAATAAACACATACTGAGCACACACACACCACACATGCACACATCACACACACAGACAGAGATTAAGATGACAACCATCTCATCAAAGTAAAGTGTGGGATGAGCAACAAGTTGTCATCTTGAGAGCAGACATGCTTCCTCCTAATCACAAAATGTCTGAGTGTGATTAAACACACACACACACACACACACACACATCCTTCTAATCACCCACTTCAACATGCAAGCATTTATTGTTTTGTTTTTTTTATAGCTATTTCTTCTTCTTTTCATTTCACACATTCACACACACACACACACACACACACACACACACACACACACACACACACACACACACACACACACA
>JANCOA010000025.1:10388891-10400904 GCA_024363135.1 Leptodoras oyakawai | reverse complement strand
ATGCAAACTCCACACAGAAATTTCCCAGGTCGCCCTACCCGGGGATCGAACCCGGGTCCTTCTTGCTGTGAGGCGACAGCACTATCCACTGCGCCACCGTGCCGCCCCCTGTATATAATAGTGTTTTCTTTTATGTAGAAACATCATTATTATAACATCGAAGGCGTCTTTGCTTTTGCGTTACAGCATGCACCTTATTAAGACTTCTATATCGGACTGTACAGTGATCAGCTGTAAGTGTTACTGAGTGTATGGATTGGAGAATCTGCCACAGCTCTTCTGGAGACTTTGACTGTCACACTTACTTCGTTTTCTTCCAGCATTAAAATGTGTATGAGCAAACCTGGAGAGTTTATCCAAGGAGTGTATACCGAAATATCAGAGTGCTTTGTAACACTTTGTAAGCCGATGTTGCATTTTGTAGTTGTTGTTGTTGTTGTTTACTTATTCAAACTCCTTGAAATGCCATTCAAATGATGATCTTTAGCTGGGAGTCAGTGCCCACTTCTTGTTCTTAGCAGACAGGAGTAGAACCCAATGTGGTCTTCTGCTTTTCTAGCCCATCCTGCCTCAGGTTTTAGGTTGACCTTGATCTTGTGCATTCTGACTTGCTTTTCTGATCAGGACGATTGCAAAGAGCAGTTATCCAAGTCATCTTTTTTAGTCGTTTGAAGCACCGTACTGTGATCTGTGAACAGCTTCTAAAATACATAAATCAGCCCGTCTGAGACATCTCCAAAGTCAGTGGGATGCTTAATACGAACATTAGCTGAAGACGCACCTTCATGGTTGTATGCGACGTGTTACGCTGCTGCCACGTGACCGAAAGCGTTAGGTGTTAATTAAAGTTGTTTTGTGGATAAGTTGCTAGAATGAGCGTGTTAATCTAAACCCGCCGTTTGCCTTGAAGCCGGGATTATTATCGGTTACGGAAAACGAATCGACCAATCCGAATAGAGCATTCGACCAGCGCTGAGGTATTACAGAGGAACAACAACACATAGGATTTGAATTCTTGCTCGTTTATTGGCAGTGTCAGTGGGTGAGTCTGGTAAGCTTGTGATAATGTTATCACTCAGAGCTGTAGTATTCACTGGAAGCCTGCCAAAGATTATGTGTTTGTGTGTGTGTATGTGTGTGTGTGCGTGTGCATATGTGTGTCACCGAATGTGGGCTGTTACTCACACTTACATACCCTCCCTTTACGCTTTACATAACACACAGTGGTGGAGCGAGGTTAGAGGTGTTCCGAGCATGCACACCTGCTTTCCTTTTGTATTTTTAGTGTGTGTGTTGCTAAGCCGGCGGCAACGCTTGAAGAAAGTCTTCATGTATATGTGCATGTATACGTTTTTTTGCGTGTGTGTGTGTGTGTGTGTGTATGACCCCGTCCTTGTGTAGTCACTCCAGCCATCCCAAGCTTCCAAACATTAGAGTGGCACCTGTTGGCCGGCAGCGTGCAGAAAGCAAGCGAGGCAACAGCTGAGAGGTCAGGGGTCGGGTGACACACTCGCCACACACTCGCCTTGTCCCCTTTAACGGCCGCCATTGTTTTTCTTGGACCTTTTCTTACTCTTGTGCTTGGTAACTCAACACGGTTGGCCCACTCCCTCTTTCCCTCCCTCACACACACACATACACACACACACACACACATATACACACACACACACACATGCTGTTTAAGGGCAGTGAAAGCTGCTACCTTTCAGCCACTGTCGTTTTTTTCACACACGTCAGTTATTCCATATTCATTTCCCGTTTCATGCTGATACTCGGTACAACTGCTGTGCAATATTGCTTAAATAATAATAAATAAATAAATTAATTAATTAAATGCATAACATTGAAATCGTGTGATTAAAATATATCTAATACAACTAGAAGAAGAAGAAAATGCGAGTGTGATTGCAGCGAAGCAGTGATGTGTTTGTGGGTGTATTTTGGGGGTACCAATACATTAGATCAAACAGAAGAGTGTGTGTGTGTGTGTGTGTGTGTGTGAGAGCATACAGTAGCTGGGAGTGTAAATACAGTTGATCAGTCATAGTCTGTATACAAACTGTTATTCAAGCAGAAGTACTGGTGACAGAAAATTAGAAACTGAAATGAGAATCAATGGAAGTGGATGGGAAAAAATGGCGAGAAAAACGAGTGTGGAGGGTAAACGAGTGCTGGGATCGCTTATCCTTATACAAGCTCACTGTTCCCGACCGTGTCGGATGTTTTAGAGTTGGAGCGGTCTCGATATTTCGAAAATTGCGGCGGTTGATAGCCGCAAAAAAGTACCCGGTATAATAAAAATAATAATTTAAAACTAGAGAGGTGCACTTCCTGAAGAAAATGCGAGTGTGATTGCAGCAAAGCAGTGACTTTAGAATCAGCATCATTCACATTAGTGTGTGTGTGTGTGTGTGTGTGTGTAAGCACATAGTTTGGGCATCATGGTTTATTAGTAACATATAATAGGGGGGTGCTAATACTAGTGTGTGTGTGTGTGAGAGTGTGTAAGTGTGTAGTTTGGGGGTGCCAATACTTTTGATCAAACACAGGATTGTGTGTTTATAAACATATAGTAGCTGGGAGTCAGACGTTTGATCAGACTGGTCATAGTGTGTACGCAACGTGTTGTTCATGCAGAAGTACTGATGACAAAAAATTAGAAACTGACATGAAACTCAATGGAAGTGAATGGGAAAAAAGGGGGATAAGAATGAGTGTGGTGGCTAAACGAGTGCACGGATCCCATAGCCTTATACAAGCGCACTGATCCCGACCTTGTCGGACGTTTTAGTGTTGGAACGGTGTCGATATTTCGAAAATTGCGGCAGTTGAAATCCGGACAAAACTACCCTGAATACTGACGGATAACGATAGTGTGATCGCCTCCTGCCTCCTGCACTCACACTAATAACTAGAGAGGTGCATTTTCTGAAGAAAATATCTGTGTGTGTGTGTGTGTGTGTGTCGTTTGGGGGTGCCAATACTTTTGATCACACCCAGGAGTGTGTGACCATACAGTAGCTGGGAGTGTCAATACAGTTGATCCGACTGGTCATAGTCTATATACAAACTGTTATTCAATCAGAAGTACTGGTGACAGAAAATTAGAAACTGGAAGGCAAAAGACTGGGAGTCTATGGGACAAAATGGCGAGAAAAACGAGTGTGGAGGGTAAACGAGTGTGGGGATCCCTTATCCTTTTTCAAGCGCACCATTTCCGACCGTGTCGGACGTTTTAGAGTTGGAACGCAGTTGATAGCCAGACAAAAGTACCCGGTGTAATAAAAATAATAATAATAACTAGAGAGGTGCATTTCCTGAAGAAAATGCGAGTGTGATTGCAGTGAAGCAGTGGTGTGTGTGTATTTTGGGGGTGCCAATACTTTTGATCAAACACAGGATTGTGTGTGTGTGTGTGTGTGTGTGTGTGTGTGTGTGAGCATACAGTAGCTGGGAGTGTCAATACAGTTGATCAGACTGGTCATAGTCTATATACAAACAGTTATTCAATCAGAAGTACTGGTGACAGAAAATTTGAAACTGGAAGGCAAAAGACTGGGAGTCTATGGGACAAAATGGAGAAAAACGAGTGTGTAGGGTAAACGAGTGCAGTGATCCCTTATCCTTCTCAATCAAGCGCACCATTCCCGACCATGTCGGACGTTTTAGAGTTGGAAAGGTGTCGATATTTCGAAAACTGCGGCAGTTCATAGCCAGACACCCAGATTACCCGGTATAATAGAAATGATGATAATAACAATAATACTTAAGAAGAACAATAGTGTGACTGCCTTCTGCACTAATAATAAGATTAAATAATATTTAAGAAGAACAATAATTAAATGCTGAACCACACCGTAGTCTGGAACAAGGCTTAATCCAGAATGCCATCTCGAATGAATTTGAGAAGAGGATTAGCCACTTCGTCTACACACACACACACACACACACACACACACACACACACACACACACACACACACACATGCGAGCGCTCTGCTCTACCTGACCCCTGACTGTGACTCTATTCCTAACGTGCAGGTTAAAGGTCTCCGGAGCACCACGCCACTTTTAGAGGCAGTAAAAGCTGAAACCGAATCCATCTCTCAAGGTGAGAGAGGAGACCGAAAGAACGAGGGAACGCAACCGGGGACGAGACGAGCGGAAAGCTTTGAGCTCGCAGGAATTCCTCTAGCTCTGTTTTATGTATGAAGCGAATGTGGCGAAGACACCTGTCCTAACAACAGCTGCTGAAGAGAATCGATCGCTACCGGGTTTGTGAAGGAGTATGCAGCACGGCAGGGAGTCTTTGTGACTCTCCTGGCTGGTATTTCACATCCACTTGGACAACTGACAAAACCGAGACTACTGTATGTCAGCATCGCTTTTGACCTGCATGCATCCATGTGTATTCTCACACACACACATACACACACACACACACACACATACACACATAAACACTGTCCCATCTCCTGCTACAGGCATGTTCTTGCCATGGTGAAGGATACAGATTGACACGGATGTGACAAATGTTTCATTTGTATCTCAGCTGTCACAAGGAGGTCAAGCACACACACACACACACACACACACACGTACCTCCCGGCTATAAATTGGATGAAGACAAGAACCGATTCCTACTAATAATTTTCCACCAAGATTAGACATGGTTTCGTCTTTTCACAGGTGCTAGAACCCTTTCACCAGGCAAGACACACACTTTCACGGACACCTACTACAGCATGTACTACTGTGCATTTTCCTGATTGGGCTATAAAAATAAATAAACGTATAACAAAATAACATTATTGGTTTGTCGAATTAAAAGAAAAAGCAAAAGAAGAAGCAAAAACAAAATGCAGCTTTCTCTCAGTCAGTGTTCTTGCACCACCGTGGTTACACATTAAGCTCCAGCGCTAAATCTCCGGCCCTCTCACAGACAACGGACCCTGTCTGCTATTTGACAGCCTCTAATTACCCTTAATTAAATAAAGGAGTGTCCTGGCAGTCTGAGCTCTGATTAGGCTGTAACAGAAGGGGCCACAGTTATCAAGCTCATACCAACTGACTCAGGCCAAGTGTGTGTGTGTGGGTCTTGGGGAGGGGTTGTCCCCCCTGAGGAGTACATCAAGGCAAAAACTGCACCCTGGGGAAATCTGTTTTGCCCCATCACTTGTACCTTTCTGGATTTCATCCACCTTTCTCTTCTTCCCTCACTTTTTTTTTCTCTCTTCCTTGCTTTTTTCCATATGGCTGCTCCAAGACCCTCAACCTAAGAAGGTGAAAGATCCTCATCAAGATTTCAAATAAGAAGCGAAGAGAAGAGAAGAGAGTGATGTCTCGGGCCATGTTGGCCTTCACTGAGTGTGAACTATTTCATTAGTGTGTGAGACAGCCCAAGGACGTCGCTTGGACAGATGAATTAGAGAAGGGGGCCACAAATTTTTCCAGCACAAGGCCTTCCTTGATTAAACCCAACCAACAGCCATGTAATCTAAGGGGCTTCACTTCACCTACCCACCCCAACCCTGAGCACATCCGATCTGTCTCCATTGTTCGGACATGTATACACACATATACACGCATGTTAAGAAATTTATGGCAGACACAGCAAGACACAACCTAACGAGAGATAGTGAAAAAGAGAGTGGACATTTTTAGAAAGCCTTGTAAGCAAACAGGGAAAGAAAGAAGCGTTGATTTACAAAGACAAATTCGCTTATGTACTAATGTAATTGGCAACTGAAATGCGAAGTTTATTCCATAAGAGTTCATTCATTCATTCATTTTCTTAACCGCTTATTCCTTTTCAGGGTCACGGGAGAGCCGGGGCCTAGCTGGCAGCACAGGGTGCAAGGCAGGAACAACCCTAGACAGGGCGCCAATCCATCGTAGGGCACACACACACTCACACACAGTCACACACTAGGGCCACTTTAGAGACACCAATCAACCTAACATGCATGTCTTTGGACTGTGGGAGGAAACCGGAGTACCCGGAGTAAACCCACGCAGACAGGAGGGGGGCATGCAGACTCCACACAGAAAGGACCCAGAGTCTCCGCCCCACACAGGGATCAAACCCAGGACCTTCTTGCTGTGAGGCGATGGTGCTACCCACTGAGCCACCGTGTCGCCCTCCTTAAGAGTTCTGTAACCTTAGTCCATTGGAACTGGTGCATTTGCTCTTGGTGTGGCTCTTTAGACAGGTGAGAATGCTACAGATTCACTGGAGAAAGCAAACTGACTGTGAATCAAGCCAACTGATAGAAACTAATCCAAAGGACAGAGCTGTAGTGCTACAGAAATGCAACATGTTCTGGATATTTGGAGCAAAGAACAAAGAGACGGAATAAAGAACCTAGATATTTCTACACACAGGCGACACGGTGGCTCGGTGGGTAGCACTGTCGCCTCACAGCAAGGAGGCCCCGGGTTCGATCGCCGGGTGGGGCGGTCTGGGTCCTTTCTGTGTGGAGTCTGCATGTCCTCCCCGTGACCTGGTTTTCTCCAGGTACTCCGGTTTCCTCCCACAATCCAAAGACATGCACGTTAGGTTGATTGGTGTCTCTAAAGTGGCCCTAGTGTGTGAGTGTGTGCGCGAGTGTGTGTGTGTGTGCCCTACTGTCTAGGGTTGTTCCTGCCTTGCACCCTATGTGGGCGGCTAGGCACCGGCTCCCCCGTCACCCTGAAAAGGAATAAGCGGCCAAGAAGATGAATGAATGAATGAATTAATTAATTAATGATTTTCTACACACACTTGGTAGACTTTTCATAAAAACTGCTACTGGAGGCTATTCAAAATACGTAGCAACATGATAGGCGTTCAACACTGCCTTAAGTAACATCGGAATTCAGTGCTGGGGCTTCAGCAAACATCAGCGTCAGGACCGTGCAACGTTCAAACTCAAACTCAACAATCGTACCCAATCTGGAACGGATCCTAAAATCCTGGAGCTATGGACTAGGAACTAGTCTGATCTCTCAAGTGGAAACACCAAGAGTTATAATTTATAAGTGTTATACACTGCTGTTGATAATGCATTGAATGTAAGACAATAGCTGAATCTCAGTGGTTGACTTTATTAATGAAATGACTAGATGACGCAAGAAGGGAATAGACTCTGAATGGGAAGCCAGGTCATCATAGATCTTTGAGGAAACGTACATACGTAGACAGCTGAAAAACAGATCTGGGAAAGGAATAAGAACAAGATGCTTATATCATCACTTGACAATATACTTCCCTAATCATAATGTCTTCTGTTCGAGGAAAGTCTTTTTCACTTCGATCTCACTGATAACTGGGAATGGGAGAGTGTTCTGTGGTAGCATGTTGTGTCTTCCCAGCACCCCGAGGGCTAAAAGAGAGAGAAAGAGAGGTAGATAGGGCCAAGAGAGAAAGACGGAGGCTGATAAAGAGGAGCTAAGCTGTTAAGAGGCTTAGAGCTTAAATAGAGAATAGTGACCATGAGCCAGGCTAAAGCTGTTGCACAGACCATCAGATCAGCACCTATACACACAGGTAGCCAAAAGAGTGTGAGTTTGTGTATGTGTGTCCATCGTTGTGTGGGCCACATGTGTGGGAATGCGGATCAGACGGGATCCTGAGCGCAAGACAGGGCAGGTAGAAGAGGGAGGATGGGACGCCACAGGATGGGAGAGAGACAGTTGATTTATAAAAGTGCATTTCCTTCATTGCTAATTTCAATAAATCAGACGTCACTTTGTTTGCACTGAGTGGGATGTTAAGAGGGCCCTTTCTCCAAACAAACCCCAAATAAACGCCACAGCTGGAGCCTGGAGCAGCAAGAGGGGGGGCAGTGGATAAACCGTCACTAATGGAAGGCTCCAGGCTTGAGCCGTGGGGGGGGTCAAGCTTTACCTGAGGGCCCGTGATGACTGAGACAGATGACCTGAGGACTGGATAGAAAGGGGGAAAACTTTGGAGGGTGATACAGAAAAAAAGCGAGAAAGAAAGTGAACTGTATGTGAAAGGGGAACATCCGCAGCAAGAGAGATCGTCATTATGATTCCTTTCTTTGAAATTTCTGTCTGGGGATTTTTCCTTTTTTTTCTCTAGTTCCCACGCTTGCTGTTTGCATGATAGAATCTTTCGCTAGTTCCACAGGCATTTCCTCTTCAAATTGGCCCTAGGTTCCAAGGTCGGGGCCTTCTTGGAATTGATTCCTCCTCTGTTTATTTACTTCTCTTTTAATACCAAAATTACAGTCCGAGAGTTAATAAAACAGTCACTAGAACCTGGTTCTGTCTTCCTTTTGTTCAGAGTCAGCAAAAAGCAGAGATGCCAAGGCTTTGAACAAATCATGTCCTGCAAACATTCAAATTGCCACAGAAGCAGACAGAACGTCTACGTCTCTACAAAGAATACTGTAATTATGGATCTGGTCAAGCAAGATTCCGTCACTGGCAAATTGTGTACATTTCCTGAACAATATTCAAGTCACCACTTCAAGCAATACACCTTAAATTATACCCTGGATTCTGACAGGCTGGAAGATTTATTGATTTGGTAGATCAGCTAGCATGTTGATTGATTGATGAACTGCATTGACAGTAGCCCAGGAGAGCAGTAAAGGAGTTGTAATCCTCTGCCGATTAGTGCCGGACAATCACAGCTCTGGAAGACAGGGTGGACCCAGACTGGGACAAGCTGTCCCCCCAGCAGGGAGCAGATCAGGCCGTAAAAACACCCTCAGAGACAGAGAGAGCTCGGCGACCGAGAGAGGGAAGATAAGAGGGGAGAGAGTGACAAAGCCGAGTGCAGGGGGGACCATCCTGAGTGGCACCACTGTAAATTCCACAGAGCTCGTAAAAAAGGTAAAAAAGCACAGACAGCTCCGATACCCAACAAGAAGCAAACAAAACACAGTGGACAACACCCAGTCAATGGCAAATACACCATGCAATTATACCTAAAGCAGTGTCAGTTAATGTTCCACCATCTACAAGCCTGAACGAAGCATTCCTAGATACCCTGAACCATTTGATAAGCCCATCCAAGCCCAGATATTAAGGAAGATATTAAGGAATTCTTAGTATAGGAACATCAGTATATTTGATCAAGCTGGGATATATTGTTGTCAAATTGGCAATATTTGACAACTGCATACTTTTAGGTCCATGGTCAAACCATGAGTCATCTCTATTCTTTGACTATGGTATGTCAGGGCTTCAATACTGACCATGAAAAAACCTACATTTCTCTGGTACCATCCCTGATTCAACTGATTCACCTAATTAGCCAATTAACTAGCCCTTCCTGATATATGTAGAGAGTGGAACATTTTCCAGCGGAAGTCACAAATCCAGAGTTGGAAACCATTTATCAGTGGTGTGTGTATTCATGACCATGGTGGAAGTATGAAAGAGTAGGCCAAGGAATTCAGATAGCACCCCCTACCTGTCCAAACTATTGTCATTAGCTTCAGCTTCAGCATTCCCTGGGGCAGTCTGGTATATGGACAGGTAGTTAACCAAGCCAGTCCCTTTTATGACACCTCCTTATGATTTCCCGAGAGCGGCACCACGGGAACGTACACCCACATGATGAGGAGCTCTTCCAATTATCAAAGAGAACCTTGAAGTCTTCTGAACCTTATATAGGTATTCTATACCTTATCATTGCCATGGTCTTGTTCTTGTCTGGGTGGCACGAAATCAGGAAAAAAGCTGACTTGCTTTGTCTTTTACTCCAAGGTCTGCTAACATCTGGATTCAGATGTTGCACCACAATAAACGGTCTTAGTTGTATCCATCTGCAGGGGGCATGGAAACCGCATTGTACATTCTTCCTTAAAACTTAAAAGATGTCCCTTCTTCCCAGAACCAGTCTCAGAAAAATCCACTGACAACATTATCCATCATCTAGTTTAATGAACTGGAGGCACTGGGTCTGGGTAGCAGTACGCAAATGGGATTATACTATTCGGAATGGATGCATGCTGGGCCACATTAGCATTTTTGAATGAAGTATTCCTTTAAGGTGTGAAGGAGGTTTTCCTGACCTCCTTAGCTTTTGGATGGACACTGACCCTGTCATCGGCCTTTAGGGTGTTTTAAGATGGGGACCTTAAAGCAAACAAATAGGTGAATCAATGTGATGGCTTGCATGGAGCCCTCAGGATAGAACCACTGTGTCTCCTAATCCGTCAGAGCTGAGAGGGTGCCTGAGGGTGAGACAGCAAGAGGTGGAGACTGCCAAGGGGTTGAGAGACCTGGGCACATGAGGTAGGGGTGAGGGTGGAGTGTATACAAGGGCAAAAGAAGTGTGTATCGGAGCATGAAGAGGTAAGGAGAAGGCCAGGGTGACGGGTCGAGAGGGCAAAAGAGTAAGTAACGAAACATGAGAAGGTGTTAGAGCCAGTGCAAATTTCCTCATACTATTACACACCATTTTTTCTCCATGTTTTTTGATGACAGCTGACTCTCCGTCTCTTGTGTTTTGTTTCTGGTACTTATTGACCAGTGTCGTCTGTAGAACGCCTCAGGGTCATCATAAAGTCAGCATGAACAGGACGGAGACCTGGAACAGTGCTGCTGTCGCTGAATGAGTGTTATGGCCTCCTCGGTAGAGACATATGTTTTAGTGTCTGCACCCTTTTTAAATCCCTTTTACAAATCTGCCCAACAAATTCCACCCCAGGCCCCGTGGAGGGTAGGAGAGGTTAAGACCACACCTTTCATTATGGGGGCGTATGATTAGTACAATGGAGTTAATCAACGTCCCAAAGGGCTCAGAGCACACACACACACTTCCTCTGGTGTTCCTGCACAGACAGCAGCTTAAACGTCTGACGATCCCTCTCTCCCTCTCTCTCTCTCTCTGCCACACACACCCACAACTAGAAACTGTGGGAGACTGCACAATAATAGCTGCATATTTACAATTAGGGAAGTTCTGTAGGTGTTAACATTAGAGGCTGAAATTGCTAGAGGAAACTCACAGCTAAGGCAATTTCAAAACCCATACCGAGAATTATTACAGTGTAACTACCCCCGGAAAAGCCACATTGACTTCGGGAAGAGCTTTGGGAAGTGGAGAAAGGCCAGTGCGTCTGACCAGGGGGCAAAAAAACAAGATTGAGACAGAGATAATACGCCCACTCTATAGTGACGGAAACTGTATTTGTCTGGGCCACATTAAAATTAAGTTCCAGCATGATGGAGGTTGGGTTTTAGGCTAATTTCCTTAAGAAGAGCAGTGAAGGTGGTCCAGCTACTGTTAAATCCCTGAGCTGCTCAAATTAGTCTGAGAAAGGCTCTGCCTGTCTGTTCAGCACTACTTGACATAGGGGTTACTTTCTACACACACACACACACACACACACACACACACACACACACACATATGGAATGTTCTGGCCAGGTTAAGATGTCCACCTTAAAAAAAGTCTTTTGTGTATTCTCCATAAATAAAATATTGTTTGTAACAGAAATTGATGTAAGATGTACAAACCTCATTTCCAGAAAAGATGCAATAAACCTGAACCTTTATTTAACAGACAAAAGTATGAAGAAAAGAGTTTCAGTGTATTCATTGAAATTCTATTTGTTAAATATAAACAAATTAAAAAATTGATACCTGCAACACAAAAAAGCTGGGACATGGGCCTGTTTACCACTGGGTCACATGACCTTTCTTTTAATTCTACTATTTAATCCTTTGGGAATTGAAGATACTAATTGTTGCAGTTTCGCAAGTGGAATTCTTGCCCATTCTTGCTGTGTACAAGACTCGAGCTCCTCGACAGTCCGTGGTCACTGTTGTCTGATTCTCCTCTTCATGAATTTTCCATTGTAGACATACAAGCATTAGACAATGGAACTGAAACACCTGTCATTTTAGACCACAATAATTTGTTAGTATGGTGTAGGGCCTCCTTTTGCGGCCAATACAGCGTCAATTGGTCTTGGGAATGACACATACAAGTCCTGCACAGTGGTCAGAGGGATTTTAAGCCATTCTTCTTGCAGGATAGTGGCC
>JANCOA010000025.1:9925314-9936039 GCA_024363135.1 Leptodoras oyakawai | reverse complement strand
TGTGCAATTAATGAAGATTGGCCACCAGGCTGGTGCAGTTTAGCCATGAAACCTCCCACACTAAAATGACAGGTGTTTCATTTTCATTGTCCAACCCCTGTACAAACACATGTTCACAAACACACTCATTCACACATGGTCCCTTGCATTGGAGTCCAACTTCTTCAAAACATCCATCCGAGTAAAGTTATGTGCTTACATGCAATGAATTATGCTTGTGAAAATGAATATTCAAGATAATAAAATGTGAACATCCATAACGTTTGTCTTTTTAGGTACAACAGTCTTATAATCCTCAAAGAACATGAACTGTCAGGTCTGGAAAGCTTGGAGCTGTTAATGCTGCACAGTAACACCATCCAAACCATTGAGGACAGGGCATTCAGTGGCCTTAAGTCTCTGCAGGTGAACAAACTTTCTTTAACCTGTACAGCTCGGATGTGTTGAAAATGATCGTGCTTGAGATATGTCCATATGCAGTTCAGCTGTTCTGTCCCTGACACATTGCAAAGACAAGCACAAATAAATCTTTGAAGCAGAACAAAACACTTGGACCTCAGACTCTTTGTTTCCAAAACAATCCAAGGGTGTTAAATGATGGTCAGATGCTAAAATGAAACACAGATGAAATGAGGATAGATGAAAGGATGACTCATCAATCTGTGTATTCAACTGCGAAATATAATTAATAGAGTGCCTGAATGATCTAAAGACTGCAATTCGCAAGCATATTCTGTCAAATAGAGTGGTCATTATACAGTACAAATCCACCTTTTTTTCTTAGGAAGGTTTGAGCTGGTGCCTTTTCCCAAGACAAATAAAGATTTCCAACTACTGACAAAGAGCAATGGGCTGTAACTGCTGAGTACATTAGTGGAGCTTTTCTTCTCCAGGAATCTGTATTATAACAAGCAACAGAAGCCAAAATACAGGGAGACAGTATAATAATGGCCTATAATCATAGACCAAAACACAGGTAAACACAAGACTTGGACAAAACCACCAACTTAATCTGACAAAAAATCTACTGAGCAAGGAAATACCATTAGGATGGCTGTAAGTCCTGGATCAGCTTTGAGTTTCCCATTTGTACTGTTTCATGTAAGTCAGAGGAGGTAAAATAATCTATAACCAAAAAACCATACTGATGCCACATTAGGATAAATAAACTGCAGCTTACTGATGCAAGAAACATGTGCAAGACCTCAAAACAAATAATTAACAGGGCAAACCCAGGACTAAAATAAATATATACTTTAAATAAAAGGTTTGTGGTTATTTGATTGGATAGGATTGAGTACGCATATGCATATTGTATATACAGTATAAAAACATTCTACCATGCTGTAGCTTAATTTCAGCTTTGGGCTATATACACTGATCAGACACAACATTATGACCACCTCCTTTCTATACACTCATGGTCCATTTTCTCAGATCCACTTACCATATAGATACACTTTGTAGTTCTGCAATTACAGACTGTAGTCCATCTGTTTATCTACAGACTTTGTTAGTCCCCTTTACTCTGCTCTCTAATGGTCCCACAGGACCAGCACAGATCAGGTACTATTTGGGTGGTGGATCATTCAGCACTGCAGTGACACTGATGTGGTGGTGGTGTGTTAGTGTGTGTTGTACTGGTGTGTGTGGATCAAACAGAGCAGTGCTGCTGGAGTTTTTAAACACTGTGTTCACTTACTGTGCACTCTATGAGATGCATCTACCATATTGCTCCACATTTTAGATGTAAAGTCAAAGACAGTAGCCATCTGTTATATTTTTGCATCAACTCAATCACTGGTCATGTGCAACTTGTTAGACTATACATTTTAACTGCTTTTTAAATGATTTTCTTCCTTAGGTATTAAAAATGAGTTACAACAGAGTCAAAGAGCTACGTAAAGAGACATTTCAAGGCCTGGACAATTTGTTGCGTCTCTATATGGACCATAATACCATCGAATTTATCCATCCAGAAGCTTTCTATGGTCTAAAGTCTCTACAGTTAGTCAATCTCGAAGGCAACGTACTCCAGCAGCTTCATCCAGACACTTTTATAACTCGGAGATACAACCAGATATTCAAACTTTCATCTATCAAGACCATATATCTATCAGAAAATGCACTGACCACTCTACCTGCTACAGTGTTCACTGGTTGCTACCAGCTAGAGAATCTCTTTCTCAGTGGAAACCCTTGGTTGTGTGATTGTCAGATGTACTGGCTTGCATCTTGGATCGAAAGAAATCCAGGTATGGATGCCAGCACTCTTTCCTCCCAGTCACTGCTGTATATATATATGAGCTTATAAATCAGAAGGGTTTTTTGAGAGTCTCAGGTTATCAGCAGCCTTACTGTATTACAGGATCATGCTCAACACCAAACAACAAATTAATAGCCATATATTTGACAAAACAAATATTTTTTTCTACTGTGCATCTGGAAGGCTTAATCTTTGGGAGTGCAAAAGTAGGCCTTGTCAGCACCTCAACAGAAAAGAATGCAAATTACTCTAAAATTGTTACTATTGCCTGTTGTTTTCACATTGTTGCTTCTGCCTAAAACATCAATTTTGTGTTTACAGGTGTCCTGAAATGCAAAAGAGACAGGAAGTTTTCTGGAGAACAGATGTGCCCAATCTGTAAATCTCCACTTACCTCCAGAGGCAGCAATATTATTAATCTGTCAAGTCAAGCCTACACATGTTCTAAGCCATGGATTCATTCCCATTCAAAACACAGAAATATCACAATGGAGGAGAACAGCTATGCCCCAGTCCTTCCGAAAGACTTTATTGCTCCCATTGGAGTGATGGAAATGAACATCACAGACCAGTATAATAGTGACACTAGCATTGCCTGTGTTGTACAGAGGCCAGGGGAATTGGAGAACTTGAATGTAACCCACGATGTAATAGGTGATGATGTTACAACACTCAGTGCTACTGTGGTTACGTCACTTGTTTGTAATATTGATTACGATCACGTTCGTCAGCTTTGGGGCATCTTTGCCTCTTACAGTGATTCTCCAATGAGACTAGAGAGGGAGTTACTTCTAAAAACATCACCAGAAATGATCTATAAATACAAGCAAGCAAGATCAGATGATACTGAAATGTTCACAGAGGTCCAAGCAGAAATTAAGGCAAATCCTGCATGGTTACTGCAAGGCAGCATTAACTTTCAGCTGGACCTTACAACCACCACACATTCAACACTCCACATCAGATATTTGTCCAATATTGAAATGAATATTGAAAGCAATAAAGTGAGAAAAGAACGATCCAGCTGGACTATGATCAGAAAGCACAACCAGACTAAAACTGAGTTTTCTGTACTTTCTGGAGGTGTGGCTGAACTGAACTGTGAGACCTATGGGGATCCCAAGCCCTCCATAGAGTGGATATTACCAGATGAAATCAAGGTCCGTGCACCATATAGCACTGAGGATCGGAGGATAGTAATATTAGACAATGGGAAGCTTATGTTAAGAGCAGCAGATAGCTCTGATACTGGAATTTACCAGTGCATTGCCACTAATTATCTAGATGCAGATGTACTTACATTTAGGGTTACTGTACTGTCCCCAGATGTTGAGGAAGAAGATATCAATGGGGTTAAGATTTCACAAACAGTGGGTGGAAGCTTAGTTCTCGATTGTGAAACAAATGGTAATCCACAAGCCTCTGTACAATGGATACTACCAGACCACACTGTTATGGACCATTCTTTTGGAAAGAGGAAACTCTACCCAAATGGTACTTTAGCAGTACATCCACTGACTGAGAGAGACAGGGGTTTTTACAGATGCTTAGCCGCTAATCATCTTGGGGTAGATTTATTAGTCTCCCTAGTAACTGTCTCTAGTGATGGGTCAAAAAGTGTGACACTGGCAAGCTTAGACGGGTCTGGTGATGATGTACAGCCGGGTACAGAAGATAGCAATATGCTTTACAGTGAAGGTCTTTCTAGTAGAATTAGCCAGGAATCAAGGACAATTACTTCAGATAGACCATACCCTAGGCTTAGGCCCTCACTTCGCCATGGTGTAACAAAAAATACAAGGGGAGGTAACAGACACACTGGGTGGTCTAGAAGGGTGTTTGACAAAGTATCCAGGAGAGTAGACCCTGAGAGATTAGCAGATTATATCAAAAGATCTCAAAACAAGAAATCGGGTAAAGATAAAGATGGCAGTATGAACCCAACAGATAAATCGCAAGCTAATGTAGTTGATGATGATACAGGTTCAGGGAATGTAGTGTTTGAAGGTGATGTTCAAATGCCAGATGAAGCAATATCACATACAGAAAATCCAGAAAATATCTATGGTAGTGCTATGACCACATATCACCTACTAGAGAATGATCAGACCAAGGCTGCTGATATCACAGATGATCTACGTAATGTTATAACAACAACAGAAAACATGAGAACAATCACAACAGGTTCCTACTCTTACACAGATGCCAGCCCTATGGAGGCAAGTGTTACTCTTAGCAATTATGAATTTCAAAACGATGAGACAACACCTTCCATAACAACCCAAGGTTATAAAGTTGATCCTAGTAGTAGCAAATTCTACAGTTCAGAAAGAAGCATCAATACAAATTTGCAACCATTTACCATAAAATTTACAGTTACTGAGACTATGGATGAAATGGAACCTCAATTTTCTGGAGATACGCTAGAGACTGCAACTGAGGTACTGCCACATCTCAATACCCAGAGCCCTAATGTGACATCAATGCTGGATCGGCCAGTACAACGGTTTAATCCAGTAGTACACACATCTACAGACCATGAGAGCCAAACCACTTTTACAGCAGTCACTACAACAGAAAGGGAACAAGATGAGATCATGTTTCATACTACTCAAAGAATCAAGTCTCCTCATCTGGCCCCTGGCTCTACTATCATCTCCCACCAGCAAATACACATTATTCCCCCCACCAAAAAACGACCAGGGAGGAGACGCAATTTTTTCAGCAGGCGCAGAATTATTCGGCCAAACAAGATTACAGATATACAGTCCTTACTGGATAAGCTGAAAAGGCCATCTGTAGAAAATGAGAGCAATGGTACTGTGTCATGCACAGTGGAACTGACTACAGATTGTGATCATGAGAAAGAAATAAGAGAAGTACCAACTTCTTTTGTAGAAAAAACAGAAAAACTGTTCACAACAACCCTGAGCACCCCATTTATTATTTCATCAGTGATATCCGCTAAGTCAAGTGAGGGTCAATTGAAGTCAAATAGCTCCAGGGAATATATTCACTCTACAAATATTCCTGAACAAAAACTGGCACAAGATCCAAGGAAAGATGTTTCAACCACTGTTGCAACTCCAACTACAATAACCAAGGCTTCTAAAGTCATCCAAGGAAAGATACCATGGCACAGATTGTTTGGAAGCAAGGAGGGTCAGAGGGAAATTCTTAAGAGGCTTAGAAAACCATCCAAACCATCCACAGCAATAAAGAGCACAACGACAGTCAGAACCATGACCACAACAGCACCATCTAGAGTATTAACTACCCTACCTACAGCTGAGTCAGTGGGGGCACCAGTGACCGTCACACCTCCTGTGACACAAAGAAATCAAGGCAATCCAGGGATATCATCTGATAACTTATCAGGTTCATCAAAATTCACAGAATCACAGAATTCTTATGATGTCCATAAATACCACAAAACAGCAGTAATGTACACACCAGAGACTACACCTATGTATGGATCCAGGCTATCCACAGCTACACCATCCCACATTCCACCGATTCCACCATCCCTAACGACTACTAAAATGACATACAAGGAAGATACAGTTGAGTTCTCAGGCTCTGGCTCTGGAGGGTCTGGGGGATTTGCTGGTAGGTCTTGGAGAAATCGAAAGCCAGGTCTCCACAGACGACGTTTCAGAGGAAAATGGCCAGTTAAAAAACCTACCGTACAAGTTCCAACTACCAAATCTGCTACATTTGAAACCACATTTTTAACACCTCAGACAACTTCTAAACTAACCAGTCCCTTTTATATACCTACTACAGAGGTTGCAAAATCCTTTATACATACATCACCTGGCATAATAGATTCTGACAATGAAGAATGGAGAAAAACAGACAAACCTACCAACGTCCCAAATACTCATTCTATAGCAAGTGAACCATCACAAACACAGAGCTTATCTTATACAACTAATACTGCAATGCCATATGTCACACCACAGTCAAAAAAACAGAAAAACAAAGTAAAAATTAACACAAATGATAGCATTTCCCCCCAAAAAAGTGAAAGGTATCAACCTCAGAGACCTGTGATTCAAAGAAAAAGAACAAAATTAACTAACAAGAACAGGGACCATCTTGAGCAACCAAGAGCAACTGATTACACTGACACTAAAAAGGATGGATCTAAAAGCAGGACCAGTACTGAGAAGACATTAACTTTTGACATGGTGTCTGTTGTCACAACAGAAGAAAACAAGAACATCACTCCATTTCCATCCAGCAGTGATATCTCTATTGAAATTACAAATACATATGATCAAACCACAGTGTATGACACTACATCATCAACTACCAATGGATTTGAAACATCCACAATGGAGGTAGATGATCCAAAGGATTCTAAACCAAGAATTGTTGGGGGACATGCAGCCAGTTTTACAGTCGAGTCAAGCTCTGATGCTTTCCTTCTTTGTGAGGCTACAGGTAACCCTGAACCTGCCATCAGCTGGAAACGGTTCTCCTCAAGCACAGGTACCCATATTCTGAATATTTGTAATTAAAGTTTTAAAATGTAGGTTTTGTATGGTATGGTAAAATGATTTGTTTCTTTTTATAAATATTGTACTGTTCTGCATTTGTTTTAGTTCTTTGCTTTTATGTTCTTCTGTTTTCATTTTAGGAACCACACTGACCATTAAAGGAAAAGTCGGTAAATTTGAGGTTTTCGGGAATGGAACATTGTTGATCCAGAATACAAACGTCAAAGACCAAGGACAATACATTTGTCTGGCTGAAAATACTTATGGGTCTGACAAACTCACTGTCATGCTATCAGTGGTGGCTTATCCTCCCCGGATTTTGGAAGCAAAGTTTCGAGACATCAAAGCCCATGCTGGTGAAACAGTTGGACTGAAATGCAAGACAGAAGGAAGACCAGTGCCAAGTGTGTCTTGGATTCTAGCAAACCGTACTCAAGTTAGAGGTCAAAACAATGGCCATGGTAGAGTAACCATTACAACAGAAGGTACTCTGGTCATCCAACAGGTTTCAGTATATGATAGAGGACATTATAAGTGCATTGCAAGTAACCCAGCTGGTATATATACAGTGACTGTGCATCTTCACGTGGTGGCAGCACCTCCTGGCATTTTGGAAGAAAAACGGCAGCTGGTGAGGGCTGATGTTGGGCAGAGTGTATGGATGCCCTGTACAGCACAAGGAGACCCTCAACCCACTACACACTGGGTGTTTATGGATGGGTCAGTTGTATTGCCACTTCACACTAGCCCCAGAGTGCAGTCATATCCTAATGGCACCGTTCAGTTGAAAAACCTGGATGTCTCTGACAGTGGAAAATATGAATGCATTGCTACCAGTTCCACAGGATCTGAGCGGCGAGTGGTCACACTATCTGTGGAAAAAACAGAAACTGCCCCCCAAATAATTGAAACATCAAGCCGGAGGACCGAGCTTGGATATGGCAGCCAACTTCATTTGAACTGCTCTGCAACTGGCATTCCCAAACCCCGAATTATTTGGAGACTTCCATCCAAAGCTCTTGTGGACCAGTGGCACAGGTAGGAAAAAATTGAAATCAATCATTTAGTCATTTAGATAAAATGACACTAGGGTAATACATTATATCAGCTTTACCCTCCTTATGACAGCATTTTTCTTTCTATATTTATCAGAATTATTATTGGTATATAGTGACAGACAAACCTTTAATATTTGGAATGCAATTTCTCATTATCCACCAAGGTTCAAATCCCACCTTCGTGTTTCCCTTACCAAAATCTCTTTTTTTTAATTACAGAATGGGCAGCCGTATCCAGGTGCTGGAGAATGGCACACTTGTCATTGACTCAGTCAGTGACAAGGATGCTGGAGACTACCTTTGTGTTGCACGCAGCAATGCTGGAGATGATCTACAACTAATGAAAGTCTCTGTGTCCATGAAACCAGCTAAGATTGAACCGAAGTTTGTTGGGAAGAAACAGGTACCATATGGCAAGGAACTAAAAGTAGACTGCAAAGCTTCTGGTGCCCCTGTACCAGAGATTTCATGGGGTTTGCCAGATGGTACTTTGGTCAATAGCGCTCTTGAAACCGATGGCAGAAGAAGTCGGTCCAAACGTTATATATTATTTGATAATGGGACACTGTATCTGAATAAGGTGGGGATGGATGAAGAAGGTGACTATACCTGTTATGCAAAGAACAGCTTAGGCAAGGATGAAATGCATGTTCACATCACTGTTGTGAGTGCAGCACCTCGGATACGCCCCTCAGCCATCGCTTATGCCAAAGTCAAGCTAGGAGCCAACATCCGCTTTGACTGTGAGGCCATAGGGGAACCCAAACCAAAGATTCTGTGGATGCTACCATCCAGGGACATGATTGCTGCATCAAATGAACGATATTTGATGCATGTTAATGGATCACTTGATATCCGCAATGTAAAGTTAGCTGATGCTGGAGAATATGTTTGCATAGCTCGCAATTCTGCAGGAGATGAAAGCAAAGTGTACAAGTTGGAAATGGATGGAAATCCACCCTTTATCAATGGTTATTACCAGAACAGGACAGTTGTTAAGGATACAGCAGAAAAGTATTCTAGGAAGTTACTAGACTGCAAGGCAGAAGGTGACCCTCCTCCAAAGATTACATGGGTAATGCCAGATAATATCTTTATCTCAGCACCTTACTACGGGAGCAGAATTATTGTTCATTACAATGGGACTCTAGAGATCCGGAATGTTAGACCTACAGACTCTGCTGAGTTTATCTGCATGGCACGGAATGACGGTGGTGAAGCTGTCTTGGTAGTACACCTGGAGGTTATCAACCAACTTATGAGGCCTATCTTTAAAAACCCTTTTAATGAGAGATTGGTGACTCAACTAGGAAAAACTACAGTACTTAACTGTTCTGCCGATGGAAATCCACCTCCAGATATCATCTGGACTTTACCTAATGGTACCCAATTGACTGGAGGGCCTACCTGGGGATCTCAACATCACCTAGGAAGTGATGGCACATTTGTCATATACAATCCAAGCAAAGGGGATGCTGGCAAGTATCGCTGTGCTGCAAAGAACAAGGTTGGATACATTGAAAAACTGATTATTCTAGAGGTTGGACAAAAGCCTTACATTCTGACACGGCCAAGAGGGATTATCCGCAGTATGGCTGGAGAAGCCCAATTCCTCCACTGTTTGGCTGATGGAAGCCCTCGTCCCAACATCTTATGGACTGTGCCAGGAGGACATGTCATAAGCCACTCTAAGACAAGTGAACGTTACCAGCTAATGGACAATGGTACGCTGGTCATCCATCAGACCAATTTACACGACCGTGGGAACTATATTTGCCGTGCAAAGAATAATGTAGGGGAGGCAATTCTAACTGTGCCTGTCATTGTAATCGCACACATTCCCCGCATCACTAATGGACCCCCACCAAATGTAAAGACAACAACGGGCACTCCTGTGCAGCTAAACTGCATTGCTGTTGGAATACCAAAACCAGAAATCATCTGGGAACTGCCTGACCGATCTGTTCTGTCCACAGCTGGAAAGGGAAGTTCTACAGGCAGTGAGCTACTCCATCCACAGGGCACACTTATAATTCAGAAGCCATCAAGAGCTCACTCGGGTCTTTATAAGTGCTTAGCAACTAATCCTCTTGGGACAGACACCAGAGTCACATATATGACGGTTATTTAAAACAGATAATAAACATCCAGCAGTGCTCTTCAAATCTGCCAGACACCAGAAACTCCTCTGTATATTAAGTGACATTATGGAATATTTCATCATTTAGAGGCCTAACAGTAGTCAATGTTTTACATCTATTTAACCATGTATCATGGATGGAGAAGGATAGATGGACAGATGAATGACTGCACCAATCTGCTGTTTGGCATGAAAATAAATTTGGGACAAGGCGCTGAAGTCAGCAGTCTAAAAAAATGCTTTATGACTGAATAGATTTATGTTGAAAATATATGTGGTACTAACATCGGGTGCTAATGTATACAGAGCTATTATTGCCATGTATGTGATTTAAACTTTTATTGCCCATATGATACATAATATAGTGAGCAGCTGACATCGATCCCCTAATTTTTTTGTAGTACACATTATGTTGATGTAAAATATTTGCAGGTTATAACATTTTACAACTGATTTAATATATTTTGAGGGGGAAAGATTTTTTATACATTTTTATGTGATAAGTATACATGGACAGTGGTGTTCTTATTCTTATATTTTAGTAAAGAAACAGTGTTTATCACTATATGAATGACTTTCGAATTCTTTTCACTAATGCTTATGTCTGTGTTCCAGGTTTCTAACATGTGCTACTTCATCATTTTACAGAAAGTAGCAATAATAATAAACATTGTTGTAGTACAGGGGTTAGACAATGAAACTGAAACACCTGTCATTTTAGACAACAATAATTTATTAGTATGGTGTAGGGCCTCC
>JANCOA010000025.1:9888451-9898897 GCA_024363135.1 Leptodoras oyakawai | reverse complement strand
TGCGCTCAGAGTTGCCGGCTGGGCACCGGCTCCCCCGTGACCCTGTAACTGGGAATAAGCGGTACAGATAATGACTGTTGCATTTACGGTGATAGATTTACAGAATTCATTTACTCATCCTTAGTAACTGCCTGGTCAGAATCCCAGTGGTTCAAAAAGAACCAACTAAAATTCAATTTCTAGGAAATCCCAACCTTTACTGTTTAGGCGTAAAGTTCCAAGTCTGTTTAACGGAGTTCCAGTCTAAACTTTCTAAAATGCGTCTGCTTGGGAAACATGGATGTCCAGAGCAAGGTCATGATTGTATGTGCCTAGTCTCTGAACATGATATAAAGAACATATAAACATATAAAGAAGCACTTAGCAAAGAAACATGGTGTATAATGTAGGTCTCGTTCACGTATGCTTAGTAAAACGTCTTGAACGGTCTTATCGCATTAACAAAAACGAAGCTTATTAAAATGAACAGAATTACTTTACAAATCTCAACTTTCAACACAAACTTGTTAAAAAATCAAGTAGAAAATGGTGCAAAAGGAAATGTATTTATCATTGTTGATTATATGCCACCATATAATCAACAATGGAGCAATCAACAATGGGGCAGTCGTGGTCTGGTGGTTAGGGTGTCTGCCCCATGATTGGAAGGTCCCGTATTCGATTCCCATGACTGACAGGACTTGGGTGAAGTGCCCTTGAGCAAGGCACCTAACCCCCATTGGCTCCCTGGGCGCTGTGGCTAGGGCTGCCCACCGCTCCAGGCATGTGTGTTCACTGCCCCATAGTGTGTGTTCACTAGTGTGTCTCACTGCACAGATGGGTTAAATGCGGAGGTCCAATTTCACTGTGTGCAAGCACAAGTGACAAATATGTCTGACTTTCATTTCACTGCTTTCACATATTGGCATTATCTCAGGTGTGTTTATATCAGAGAACTCAGGCAAGGTGGATGTTGCTTTTTTTGTCCCTTTTCTGTGTCTGAGGTCATTATTTTCCAGGTGCAACAGTTTGCTGGACATTTCTACCAATAACCATGCCAATAACCCCCAGAGCAATCGTTTTTATCTGTCTGGCCATGCTGCTATAACATAACCTTGGAGGTGTCAGTCAATATTTTGGTGAACATTTGCACATGTCAAGCATTTGTTCCATTTAAGTTGCATGATTAAGCAATGGAATTTATGAAGGTTATATTTTGAAAAACCTGACCAAATCAGGGCAGTACAACCAAGTTGTTCACTGGCCAAGATTTTTTGTTTCTTCACAATCTAACCAAAAGCAGCCTAGCACAGCAGACCAGCAGTGCCCAAGCTGACTGCTGAAGCTGCCTGTCCTTTAATGGACTCATCCTCAGCTCTTTTTCTCTTTATTTCAGGAACTGGTGCCAGTACACAGTATCAAAGACGGTTACGTGCCAGGTGCATAACGGCACAGAGACGACGGTGCAGAGGGTTTTCCAGGGCTGTCGATGGCCAGGACACTGCTCTAAAGTCATCAGGTATGAACCTGTACGGATCTGCTTTCCAAGGATGCAAGAAATGCTTTCCATTCTTTCTTTTTTTACTATACAGAAAGTGCATTTTCTGTAAACCTCAATAAACATTGAATGCCAAAATGCAGACAGTTCCATGACATTGGCTTATGTGTAATGTTTAATTATAATCAGATGTTTATAGCTAAAAACGTCCCTGTAGCAATCCAAAGCCACCCTTGCAAGAATTCTCAATCAAATCCAGCTGAATGCATCAGAATGCAAATGCTGGAACGCTTATACAATGCTGATTTCTTTTCCCTGGCAGTTACAGGGCTCTGATCAGGCCTGCGTATAAGGTGGCTTATCGACAGGTGACTGCGCTCGAATGGAGGTGCTGTCCCGGATTCCTGGGGAGTGACTGCAGTGTAGGTAGGTTAAAAAAAAACAAACAAATGCAATTTACCAGTTGCTACCGTTTCAGTATGAACCCAGGCAGTATCAATTCCATTTGAGGGGGGGGGCTTTCAAAGACCGATATCAGCTTATTAACGGCTGTTAACAAATGTATTAAATCAATCAATGTTGGACGTTTATGGAACCAGAACTAACAACACCGCTAATGGTCATTAGAATAGAATAGTGAAATAGTGTAAAGAAGTGATGCTGGAGCTTATTTCTTTCTAGCCTAGACTGTACATTCATGTAGCCTATCACTATCAAGAGATTACAGTCACCCTAGACCAGGGGTCTCAAACTCAATCCACAAAGGGCCGTGTGGGTGCAGGTATTCATTCCAACCAAGCAGAAGCCACACCTCATTCCACCTGTGTTTATTCAATCATTATTTAATCATTAGTGTGAGGCTTCTGCTTGGTTGGAAAACCTGCACCCACACAGCCCTTCGTGGATTGAGTTTGAGACCCCTACCCTAGACTGCCTAGATTTGCTAGGCAAATGACACATCCCTAATACATCCTTAGAAGTGATTGAGAACGTGCGTACAGATGTGGGTGTAATGAATGTGAATGTAGTGGATTATTTACTCCAGCAAAAGTCTTTGGAGGATGTTTGGAGGAAGTCTTTGGAACATGTTACCATGTTTGGTATTCGGAGGAAACACAGCAACAAGACCAGTCAAGCATTACAGACTTGAGACATTCTTATTATGCCATCGACGAGGCCTCATTATATAATGCATTGCTCAACACTAAAAGTTTCATTGTTAAGCCGTCGATTTTTAGCTCTCACATTTAATACCGCGACCAGCCGTCACCGGGTAATGTGTTTTAAATCAACCCAACTTCAGCCCCGCTCGTTCAATTACATACAAATGTTTCAGGTTTGATAGTAAGCAGTGTGAAATCTAATGTGGATCTATTGTAATAAATCTTAGTGATCCAGGAAGTGTGTTTTCTCAGAATAAGCACCGATCCTCTTTTTATCTTTTTAGGAGAAAAATGCTTTCTGTCCAAGTTAATATTCACTGTGAATGCTGGCGGCTCTGCGTGCTCATTGAAATCATATGAAGGGAATTAATGCGCTCTTTACTACAGCCTCTGTTGCTCTGCTCTAGTTGGTACGTGTCCATCGGTTAATTGTTGCCATGGTTCGAATGTTTTTAGAAGTGTTATGGGGGTAGTAATGGATCCTGGTGTATTGTTTCTTGCCATAGTGTGCTGATTAGGACGAAAAAAAGCATTAGAGATGACCGAACAAAAATCCAATTTTGCACTCATTAGGGTGAGGGTTAGGTATGGGGTTGGACAGAATCCTGCACACAATTCGTACGAGTATGTTGGAATTCAAATGTCTCCTTATTCTATTATCTCTTCTTGTTTTGTGGCCAAGTGGCTAAGCTTAAATGACTTTGCCTTGTTCTTTTCCTTTCCAGCCTTTCAGTAATAAGTGCTCTGTGGTTTCACGCTCCTTAATCGAGATACTTTTGTGTCTCTCTTTTTTTTTTTAAAAAAAAGAGTGAGATCATCCACCACAGGCATGGAATATCAACCCCCCTGCACAACGTACACACTGCATAGCTCCTCCATCGTATATATTTTAACCCTTCGTTTTTTTCCTCTTCGTCCTCTCACACTGTCATCACCCACTTTGGGAACGAGTTCCAGCCATAGGCTGACCTTTTCCACCACTCCACTACTACAGCATTGTGTGTTTTGAATTGCGTCGCCCCAGCTTTCAGCCTGCCCAGAACTAAGGGGGGTTGGGGGGGGGGGGGGTGGGGTGGGGTGGGATGGTGGGGGGGGGGCTTTAGTGGAGGCCGTCTTGCTTGAGCACGGGCCAGCCGTCTGGGCTGCGGAACATCTGGAAGCGCTGTGGGCCTTTTGGTGCTTGACAGAGTAAGCCAGCTAGGGAGAGCGCGTCACTCAGACACAGCTACATTACACACATGTACACGCTGCGTTTCATCCTGGAAAGCAGCGAGCATCGGGGAGTGTATTAAAGAGCACATGAATGATAACAAGGTGCACGTAAAAAAGGCTTCCTCGCTTCGCTTGTTAAAAGAGTCGATGGGAAAGCGGGCGCACCTCGTTCCCACAAATATCAGGCTGTAAGAAGAGTGCAGGGACAGGGGGAAAACCGATCACCTTCTTAAAACGGAGACGTGCCGAAAGAAAGCCGTTCGAGCAAATGCTTAGTCTCAAGCTAATTAAGCCGGTCTGCTCACGCCGTCGAAGGTATTGCCAAATGAAAAGTTCTCATTGCCTGTTTATGACCTGTTGCGCAGTAGGAATCAAAATGCCAGCAATCAACAAAAGTACCCCTTCTTCCTGTGCTTTGGAGACACTGCAAAATTTGCCACCTGGGGATTTTGGATCCTGTCCTAGAGAAATCCGGGCTGTCTTCCGGCATTTATGTTGTTGGAATGCACTTGTAAGTTAGTGCTTAATGGATTTAATGTTTAGTTCTGTCTGCTGATGAAGCAGTGTTAGCTCTTTGAAGGGGATAAAACACCCACAGACATTAGAGATTGTTTCCACCAAGTGAAAAAAAAACTGTTGTAAAGTATGGATTTGCCAGCCTTGCTATACTAATCATGTTTGTGTGTACGTGTGTGTGTGTGTGTGTGTGTGTGTGTGTATGTGTGTGTGTGCGTGCTCGCATGGGACCATGCATGAGAGAGAATTCTGGGGTCAGTGTTTTGGCGGAGTCTTTTGGGTCGGAGAGAGAGATGCTTTGAGATGTTTCTCAGGTCACAGACACTAACCCCTGATGTTTGTTCACATATTTATATAGCCCGGTCCCCTTGGGGATTCTTTGTGGCGCTCCACAAACCATATGCCCCCTCCCTGTCCTTCTTTCTTTTCTCTTTTTACCCTGCTTGTCTTTGGGGTAAGACCACAGAGGTGCTGGATGTATTTGTATACATTCACCAGCATGCTCTGTTTTCTCTCATATCACTCCATTTCCTTTCCAAAGAGGCAGTTTGTCCAGATTCAGCAGTTTTCCATCCAGCAGACTTATCTTATACCGAGTGACACAGGTCCTCAAAAGTGAGACGTTTGGTCTGCACAGACGCTGCTAATGACAAATATTTAGCTTTTAATAGTAAATAAGGGTTGCTTGCCGATCCATATAAGGTCTAAGCCAGGGTCTTGTCGGGACGGCATGATGTAAGATATAAGCTATAAGTTATAAGATAAGAAGAAAAAAAAAAAGTATTATTTCTTTCCTTAATAAAGAAAAGTGTAGCAACTTTATGTTTAAACCCTGTTCCTTGACATACTGTGTATTTATACATACATAAAAGAGGTTGTGGGAAAGAAACAGCAGACTTTCATTGTTTGCTTTACCTTTGGCAAAATGTATGTGTGTGCACTAATGGGCTAAGTCCTCAGAAAATCACATCCATATGTTAAGAACAGGCTGAGAACTCAACAGAGAGAAATAAACCCACCGAAGGATCACCTGACAAAGCAGGGTCTTACGATCGGCAGAATTAAGGTATAAAAGAAGGGATGGAGGAAATAAAAGAAGATCGACAACTTAGGGAAGTTTTTAGACACCAAAGGAAATGGGTTGCACACTATAATGCCATCCCTTCGAATGCTTGAGAACACACAGGCGAAATCAACTTGCATAAGCTTTCGGCTGCAAGACGCAGACCAGTCGCAACTAGATCCTCAGTTTGATATGGAGCACTGCAAGTGACTCAGATTGAAAATAGCTTTCTAGACACGAAGAATATCCCAACAAACGAAAAAAAAACCACTTTTCTTGTGACTCAACAAATCCAATCATTCCTGCCCTGCAACATCTTAGACCCCTGCTGGTCCTGCAACTGGGGAAAAAGTCACTCTGGATAGATCAGCAGACGCCTCAGTTTCTTTCATGGGGCATTTGATGCTAACGAGGGCCAGACAGACTGTCTTTACCCCTGCAAAGATGAATTTCATGATGGGGCAGAGCCTTTAGAATCTTGATGTTGATGAGACCCAGGACCCGCTTTGCTCCAGCCGGGCTTGATGGTATGTGGAAAAGAATGTTATCCTTACAATAAGCTGTAAATCTGCAGTTTGGAACATCTGAGTTTATGAGGCAATGCAGTAAATACTCAAAGAATGATAGCTTGAGCTTTTCTCTGGCCTCGTTCTCTGTGCACCATGATGAATTTTCTCCATAGCCACAAACATCTCAAGTTAGAAAGCTGGTATATTCATTGAAAAACTCGCTTTGACTTCAGGACATATCGTCAACGTAAAGTGATATGGTATTGCATTGCATATCTTGGCTGAACCATTATCCCGTAAGGGGTCACGTTTAGCTTAGTCAAACCCTGACGAACATATAAGTTGACTTGTTTGCTCATCTCGTCTCCTCTGCCTCCCAGTATATCAATCCCTCCCGCATGTCACCATGACCAGCTACGTTTGTGGAACATTCCTCCCCAGGCTTGTCGAAAAGAAACGGTGCCAAAGAAAACGAAAAGACACAGCATCCTGTTGTAGACCTCGGTTTTGTGCGAGCCACTGGATTTTAAGCAGACAGCTCCAACCCAAATCTCTACAGGAGAGCTACGCAACCTGTAACATATGTCCATTTCCTCTGCGCTCCAACGTTGGACAGAATCAACCGGTAGATAATGAAAGGAACACTTTAAACCTGGTAAGGCAAGAAAATCTAAAACCTGGTCTTTGCAATGTCCTTAGGTCATATGACTGGCTGTTTAAACATCTTTAGTCATGGACTAGATCATAAATGTTCCTGTTTTATGGAATCTAGTTATGTCAAAGTAGATCAGGAGTTTGTGTGGTACTGATGGCATGGAACACATCAGCAGAAATCTGGTAGCAATTTCCCTGCCATTGCTTCTCTCTCTCTCTCTCTCTCTCCCACTCACCTTTCACACTGAGTTGCTGATGGATATCTTAGACTGTAGTCCCAGGGCCTGAAGGTAATACACGAATCAACATTCTGGTGTCTGGATTTCAACATATCCAGGAATGTAGAAAGCTCTTGTTGTATTGAATACACTGGTGTTTGATTAAAGTGAGAAAACCGAGTTTAGGGTAGGTGAGTTGTGTCCGTATGATTATTTCTACGATTCCTTCTGTTTAGTTTATCTTTAATGAACAGATCTGTAAAATGAGAATAGCCTTGGAGAAAACTTGAGTTTTGCTCTGCCCTCCTAAACGTCTCAGTCCCTAGCCACAAATTTTAGCTCCTAATCAGAGATCCTTGGACATTCCCAAGCCAAGCGTGACATATAATCTCTCCAGCATTCCTGGATCCCCGGGGGTCTCTGTCCAGTAAGACTAGCAGGAGCCAACCAGGGGCATCCGTATAAGGTGCCTGATCTGTCTAAATTGATTTCCTTGAATATCTTAAAATGCTATCTACTATGATCTCAATTCTCAAAAGAAAACATAGGCCTGATTTAGAACTTAAGACAAAGCCCTAACCGGGGGTCCAGGGTTGCAGCACAAGATATACCCAAAGAACATTGTGAAAATATTCCCGTCATGATTACCGGTACAATTAGGTGAAGTTGAAGACGGCCAGTGTCTGTGTTACTAGTGTTCTTCATAAACAGTAATGTGTAGGGAGGTACACATAATTGCCTGGTTTATTCTTGATTCCATAACAGCAGGATGGCATAACACACTTGATTGCTAGCTCTGCATGCACCACCCAGTAACTTATGTCATGCAGAGTCCAGTCTTGATGAGCAGGAAGTTTACCTTCTAGCCACAGCATGTAGCAGGAGATTACATCTCATCCATTGCCCTGACTAAAACAGAATGTGTAAATACAGACACGAGGATAATTTCCGGAGTAACCTAAGTGGGTGTAGGGACTCGGCGAAGTCCAACCATGACATCATTGTCCACTTTGTTGTGGAGTCTTAGCTGTTTTCAAATACTGAACATGGAAAATCCAAAGGAGGTGGAAGTCCCAGTGGTTAAACATATTTTTGGGAGAAATGCTGATGGGTGTCCTAAAACAAGAACAAGTGACAAGAACATCATTCTCATAAAGGCAGTCCAGAATCGATGACCAAAAACCTGCATTATTCATGGTGTTTGTGCTGGCCAGGATTCCCTCCACTGCAGAGAAATCTGATTGGATTTTAATGAACTATTTAGAAGATATTAAAATGGTTATTTAAAATGGTTAAAATGGACTTCCAAAACCATAGGCATGAGTCAGACATATGTCTGAGTCATTGTCTTACTTTCTCCAGTGAAAGCTTCCAGCAGCTGCATTTCCATAGTTAAGAGACAGAACCAAATAGTTCAGAATCACAAGTACCACAAAGGTTCGACGTTCTAGAAAATTTGCAAATATATATTTGATGTTGATATAAGCTGAAGTACTAGAAAAACTGGTACGGGAGCCTATGCACAATGCATAGGATCGCCACCTATGTACGTAATAGGTTTTGTACACCAGTGCGTATATCATCTATGGAAGCTTCTAGAGCTTCCATACACTGCTTCCACCGTGATAATGACAAGTTCCTGTGAGGAAGGGGCTACCAAGTATTAACGGGTATACCAGTTTTTCTGGTACTTCAGTGTACTTGAAAAGTACACAGTTGTATCATTTCGATGTGCTCTGTTTTAATCAGAATGGCCATTTCTGATACACAGGACAATACGCTAACTCACCACTACCGTGTCGAAGCAGCGGTTGTGTGGCCACGTCTGATTTATGACGTAATGTCTGTGTCAGCAGTATTAGTCGTCTCATCAAATGCAAGCTCAGAGGTTATCTTGGCTTTTGCGTGCATGCGACGTGACGAATTGTTGCATTCCGGCTGAATAAGTCAGTGCCAGGCGGCTTGAAATGCAGACATTCCGACAGCTTGAGTTATATTAAGTGTGTGTCATGACTGGCTTGCTGAATAAGCTTGACATTGGAAGTCGATCAGACAGAATGACCCTGTAGGGATGCATCTTATTGTAGGTATTTTGGGGGTTTTCGGGGATAATTACATGCAGGGACAGATGGAGGGGCAGGTTTTTCTTTGCTTCAGCACCAACAGTAATGCATGGCTGGTAGGTTGAGTGTTGGGATGGCAGGTGCCTTTGTTTCTTGGCTTTTCAGTTTGTCCTTAATGGTTAATTACTGTATATTCCTATCCTTAATTAGTCCTTCATTTCCTGTTTGGGAAAAGTAGGACATCTTTGACAAGTCTGTTTAGAATAGATAGAAAAAGAAAAAAAACTTCCCAACAACAAGTGGACTTTGAGAAAAAGAGAGGAAAATAAATGGGTGGCTTAGTGGTTAAGGTGTTGGGTTACTGAATAGAAGGTTGGGGGTTCAAGCAAGCCCCAGCACCACTGAGCTGCCACTGTTGGGGCCCTTGAGCAATGCCCTTAACCCTCAACTGCTCAGCTGGATAAATAAGATCAATGTAAGTCACTCTGGATAAAGGTGTCTGCCAAATGCCATAAATGTAAATGTAAATGTTAAAATGTTAAGAGGAAGGTTCTGCGTGAGTTTCTCATGTTCACTCGGTTCCACTCTGACTTGATTTCTCAGCTAACTGTAGTCGCATCACACACGACACATTCTTCAGTGAGACCTACTGTACTGTATGTGGTGTTAAAGACATGTCACACCATATCACGTTGCAGCCCGTGATGATTTGAGCAGATTTAGCGCAGCTCTTTGGCTGAAGGACGGCCTGCTTCCTTAGCACACAGATCTGGTGAGACTTTAGACACAATGGCAGATCTAGAAAGAAAGTGGAGGTGGCCATTGACCGTTGGTTTGCGATTGAAGAGGCTTCTGTGCGCTCTAGTTTCTTGGTGTTTATGGTCATCTTTATGTACAGCACAGAGATGTACAGTTTTTGTTATTAAAATAGGGAGGGGAAAAAAAGTTGGCCTGGCAGCTCTAAGTTCAGCTGGAGTTTTCAGACATACAGTATGTCTGTAATCATACATCATCAAACTCCAAAGCTAATGGATGCATGCTAGCCAGCTAAAATGAGCTAGTTGGCAAAAAAGGCTGACTAGAGACCGCAGTTTGGATTACAAAATACACAGATCAGATGGGAAAAAAATGTAGAGACTAGACAGGACAGTTTTGTTCTCCACATTGTTTTTAGCAAGTTAGCTAATGTTATCTCTCTATCTGGCTTAATACTTTTGGCCCCAGAGCCACATCCAGGACTACAGGGGAGGAGTTTAATCCTGCACACTTTTATACTAGAAAGGGCTTCTACTAGACAAATGTCTCCGACAAAGCTGAGACGCTTTGAAGAAAGCTTGAAGACGCTTGTTTGTAAAATGGTAGTTCATGTTCATCCATTGAATCAGAATCAGCTTTATTTCGCCATGTATGTTTACACACACAAGGAATGTAGTTCCGGTTGATGGTGGCTCTCTAGTACAAGGCCAAAAGTTTGGACACACTTTCTCATTGCGAAATGCGTTTTCTTTATTTTCATGACTATTTACATTGTAGATTCTCACTGAAGGCATCAAAACTATGAATGAACACGT
>JANCOA010000025.1:9732737-9744273 GCA_024363135.1 Leptodoras oyakawai | reverse complement strand
CCACGTGTTCATTCATAGTTTTGATGCCTTCAGTGAGAATCTACAATGTAAATAGTCATGAAAATAAAGAAAACGCAGTGAATGAGAAGGTGTGTCCAAACTTTTGGCCTGTATTGTATATGTGTATATATATATATATATATATATATATATATATATATACACACACATATTTTGCCATAGTCTGCATTGATATTTGATAAGTCATATATCATGCATGTGCACAAACACATAGGGTTGTATAATCAGTCACTTTATACCTGCGTTCTGTCCTACTTCAGGTTGCAAAAAAAAAAAAAAAAAACTCTTTGTTCTTTCTTTATTTTTAAACTGGTTGTGGTTTACAAGCTGTGACATTTAACAGTGTTGGTTTGCATGCATGAGTAGTTGAGAAAAATGTTAAGAGCGTTTGCTTCTGGGCTGCATAAACAGGATATTTACATAGTGCTCCAAGCCTTGCATAAAATTACCATAATTGACAGGTCGCTATGGCCTAACCTCATCACATCCCTCTAATTTAAAGCGCCCTTTGGTCGTTTGCATACATGAAATGGATTTGTTGATTATTCTGATTAACATCCACTCTTCCAAAAAGAGATACTTTAAGGTTGTTTAGCTAGGCTTTTCACAGGCGCTTTCGCGTTCAGGTAGGCAGGGTCTTCGCTATCCGTTGTACCTCGGTATACTCAAAGGTGTCGCGCAACGTGAGATCCGTGGAAAAACTGTCTGAAATATTTTCCCGTCTTAACTACTCACCTCACCTCACAGAAGCGTCCGGGTCTAAAGTGTACCCATGCGCCGTTTACATTCGACCTACAGTGGCATTTAAATATTTAATTGGTTCACACGAGGTCATTCGATGAATATTCACCATTTTGGCACATAACCTTTATTAAAGCTGTGCAGGCTTACTGCTGTTCAGGTTTTTCCCTAGTGATTCCTTCCCCCTCTTTTTTTTTTTTAGTTTTTTTTTTTTTTTTTTTTAAGATTTATTGTGTGCACTTAACAACTACAAAGTGGCTTGCTTGAATAGTTTCTATATACGCAAAATATAATCACTGGCAGAACTGAAAGAGTCACGAAGACTTCAGCTGCAGAGACTGTTTTGTGGTAATGAGCTTGAATCCCATCAACCGTGTAGGAGGAAGAACAGGAATGGAGCCTGAGCCAAAGACTGGATTTTTTTTTTTTTTTTTTTTTTTAATGCACCTGTTCTGCCTCTCCTCACTGATGTCAGCAGATCTGGATGGCAGTGTCACTTTGCATGGTGGCTATTAATGTGTCAGAACTCTGTCCTACCATGCTGTTGCTTACAAGAAAGGTGCAAACTACAAATGCATGGGCGGTTTGTCTGGGGGGCTTGGCAAAAAAAAAAAAAAAAAAAAACTATTAATACAGATTTATAATCTTTTCTCTTTTGTACATTAAAGAAATACCAAAATAGAACACCTTGTCTTTTGTCAGACCCCTTTTTTTTTTTTTTTTTTTTGTTAACTCCCCCATAATGCATTTTGTTTGCCCTTTCTTGTAGGGTCAACCAGCCAGAAAGTGAAAGAAGAGACCACGCCACACGTCCCCATCTCTGCCAACTCAGCCCCGCCCCCTCCCGCCCCTTCACCACTCCTGGGTCGCCCAGGAGCAGGCCCGAACTCTGCTGGCCCGCCCCCGGGTTCACCCACTGCCAGCAGCACAAATGGCGGACATGCTTTCTCACCGGCACTGGACCTCTACGGTACCACCTTCCCCCTGGCGGGTAAGGTGGCACTGGGCTCACTGCTGCAGCGCCAGCTTATGCACACATTCTACTCCAAAGCGCTGCAGGACTTCGGCCACTCCCACTACACGCCCCTGGCGTTGGCGCCCGCACCCCCGCGGCAGCCCTGCGCCAGCCCGGATACCAACGGCACAGCGCCGTCGCCCAGCCGCTCAGAGGGCGCAGGCAGCGCTTCCGAGGGTGAGGATATGGACACGGCAGAGATCGCACGCCAGGTCAAAGAGCAGCTGATCAAGCACAACATTGGGCAGCGAGTCTTCGGGCACTACGTACTGGGCCTGTCACAGGGGTCCGTCAGCGAAATCCTGGCACGCCCCAAACCATGGAGCAAGCTCACCATCCGTGGCAAGGAGCCCTTCCATAAGATGAAGCAGTTCCTCTCTGACGAGCAGAACATCTTGGCACTGCGCAGCATCCAGGGCAGACAAAGAGGTGAGGATTACCTCTACTAAATTAAACACTCTTTTTTCTGTAGCTTGAGTCTGTTATTAGCAACAAGCCTCATTCATCAGGGTCACAAGAGTAGTTCCCTTTTGTGCCTTTTCTAAATGATGTTTGATAGGAGGGTGGGTAGTCATGCCAGTATGGGAGGGGCATCAGACACACACAATACTCCCATTCATTATCACATTCTTCTATTAACTGCAGTGGTATAACCTTTGCCTCACTGTTCTGTTTATCTGATACACAAAAACAAATACACATAAACAAATGACCTAGATGGCTAACGACATTTATTTCGAAGGATGTTGCTATTGAACAATTTGAGCTACACCAAGCAGTATAATATGAAGCATGTCCTCTTGAATACCTGCGAGTTATCACTGGGCATGACGGCATTCATTAATTGACAAGTTAGTATTGGCCCGAGTTTGGGCCATCATCTGAGAAGGGAAAGATCTAGACTCTAGCACATTAGGCCATTATTACCCGGGTATTAAAACTGGCATTTCCAGTTAGTATGTCTGAATAGACATAATTAACAAGCAACTGCTGCTTTGTTGTGTAGAAAAGTACAGCATGTACCATATACCATGATGAACTGGTTTCTCGTCCTGTGCATATCGATTTTACTGTCAGTTTAGATTCTTCACATCTTTTCCATCACGAATCATGTCCGCATGACCAAGCTTCCGATCGTCCTTCAGTCTCTGCCGCCTGTCCTCACCATGCGCTAATCAATACCGGAACCTTTTACTAATCAATAGTATTGACCTAGAGGGAAGGTAACAATAAGGTCCGGAGAGTTTCATTCCACGCCACCTGCACCTGTCTGTGCTGACCTAGGATCATCTTCATTATCAAAAGTAAAGTGTACAGACCGATCTCAGGCCAGTGTGGAAATGATTTCATATATAAAGGGTCTGGGTGCTTCCCATTGAGTCAGGAACCTAGTCTGAGTTGAGTTGGCTTGCATTTGATTGGAGAAGGTCTTGGAGTGGAGGCCTTGGTGAAGTAATTAGGCTTGGCTTCAGAACTGGCCGGTGTTTGTCTCACTGCTTTTGGTTAGTGTATCTCTCAATTGCTCAAGTGTTTAAACACTTAAAATGCGATGGCCACTCCTGTTAAGTCTGAGGTCTAAACTGAAACCGAGAGTTTACAGTCATATTTTTCCTTGGACAGTATTCTGTTTGGAAGATAGCATTACCCCAGTCCTCATGACAAACATGTAATTTGAAGTCTCTAGTGGTCAAGCATGCCTTGAATGTATTAGCCTCAACTTGGGCACCGACACATACATCCTCAGTAGATTTTTCGGTGTGGAACTTGAATCAGGTCCATTGTCAGTCATTTCCAACCCGTTCTCCACTCCACCCTCCTGGCTGCGCTAGCGTTCAGCGTTCCGTTCAACCACACGTACCTTCTTTCATCTTGTCGTCCATTTTTTTTTCTGTCGTTTATTTTGACAGAGAGCCCAGGCCAGGCCCTTAGCCGCATGTTACAGGAAGGCCCGAAGCGGAGAGCCGGCTCGGAAGGCGCCCCGCGGACAGGTGTGTCCCCTAGTCCATTTTTTCCAAGTTTGTTAGATAGTTGAGTGTGGCCAAGGTCCTCTGGTGGACCTCCGCTTACCTTTCGCGCTCTTATAGAGTTTAGTATAGTATAGGTTTAGGTTTGAATGTGAAACTTGTGTCCGTGCCAAAAAAAAAAAACACAGTTATTTCCTCAATCAGTGAATCAGTTTGTATGAAAAGTTAAATCAGACAGAGAAACTACTCGAGTCCCCTTGACTTGCTGCCCAGTTTTGCATGGCGTCTAACGTCAGGTGGCGTGGAATCTTAGGACAGCCACGATTTCATCAGTTCCTAAAGAATAGAACAGAACAACGTGCAGATTTTGTGCTCTGTGGGTTTTTCAGTAAGTTCATTCCTGTGGATCACAGGCACCTCCAGTACAGTCCTTACCACACTGCCTGATTGACGTCAGGCCAAATTCCCAATATATAATTTAGGTATTTTAATGAGGGCTCATTTGTGAGGGCTGGGTGGCGTGAAATATCCCTTTCTAAGAAGCGGGTGTTACGCAAATACCTTACTTGGTCAAATAAACATACCAGTTTGCTCACTTGGTTTTTCACTGGTGGCCCAAAACTAATATTTGAAGCCACAGGGAAGACTTTTAAACTGTGATAAAAGTATATTGTTGGATCAGTGTCTTACAAGAGGGACAGTGTTTTAAAGAACCCTGGTGGTTGACTTGGACACAGCTGGATACCACTTTACATACAGCCTGCTACTTCAAGAATCACACCCTCCATCATTTCAGATGTTACCACATGCACACACATTTTGAAATGTCCTAGAAAAGCAGCAGCTCATCAGTTAGATGTTAAAGCAATAAAAATCAATATAAATGTTCTCCACAAGTTCACAGCTGCAATCCTGTTTCTATTGTTACCACTTATACTGATCAATCTTGCTGATCTTTTCTTTGATTTCTACTTCCTTTTTCTAGGCAACATCACCACCCGTATCCGCACACCAGAAAGCGGCTCTGACGAAGCTATAAAGTCCATCCTGGAGCAAGCCAAGCGCGAGCTACAGGTCCAGAAAGCAGGCAAGTCTAGATCTCCTATTGCCCCACAAGCTATTCAAAATACTGATAAAATATTGTCTTAATACGTTTTGTTTCCCCGTCAAACAGCTGACACGTCCCTGCCTCCATCCTCATCCAGTGGTGGAGGAGGAGGTTCAGACGAGGCCATCCGGTCCATCCTAGAACAGGCACGGCGGGAGATGGAGGCCCAGCAGGCCTCCTTGTCCTCCTCGTCTTCGTCGTCATCCTCTTCCTCCATCTCCTCCTCTCTCTCTCAGAACGATATCTCGTTATTGTCGCCCAAAGTGTTGGCGCCATCGCCACTGGGTGCCCCCCTGACCACCTACAGCCCCCTGGTGCTGGGCTTGAAGAAGCCTCCTCCTCTTCTTCCCTGTTCATCCTCCTCACCCTCCTCACCTTCTCCGTCCCCTTTACTCGACTTCAGCAGCATTAAAAAGGAGCGTCCGGTATCTCCGGGACAGGACGGAGCCTCCAGGATTCAGTGGCGGGAGCAGTGGTGGAACAACTCGCAGCCAGAGCGCCGAGGATCTGGCCTGCCCGACGAGAACCACAGCCTGGAGGACTCCAAGGAGGTGAGGAGATCCTCTTTGACTTTGTTATTAGCAGGTAGCAAACTGGGTCCAAAGAACACAAGCAGATCTTGATCTTGGGATGTGCATGGCTACTGGAGGCACGTCAGTAAACATGAGCTACTTGTGCATGACTGAATAAAAGCTTATGGTGGTCATACTTGTGCATGACTAAAAGGCTAACTGGTAGCCCAGAATCTCTGTTGCTTTACCGTGCATGGCAAAGAGAATGGCTTTCAGTGTTACCGCTACCTTTAGATGTTTGAGTGTTGTATGAACCTACAAATATCATTTTAGGTAGTTCAGTGGTAAATGTCTGTCTTAAGAACCAGAAGGCTACAGGTTTATCAGAGAACCTTTTTTTTTTGGACCGTTGAACATGTTTAAGGTCCATTTATTCCTTCTATACCAGCCTTTTCACATGCAACGGACTTTCAGAAGCCAGTTAGCTTCGGTTTAGCTACAGTCTCATTAAGATTGTAGATCTGTTGCTGCAGGTTGAGGGTGTGTTCACACTTGCGCGCTTTCTCAGACCTGAGGCAACTTGTACCAAGAAGCATTACGGTCGAGAGAGATTCAGTCTCTGGTGTCCCTGAAACTGCTGGTCTGGGGTTCAGATATCAAATACCATGCTTGGTTAAAATTCTGAAGCTTCAGCTTTTACAGTAGCAGGGAAAGGAAAAACTTCTGGTCCACAGAAGAGATGATGGAACACCATCTTGATAATTGTGGCATTTCAAGGACAAATAATTGAATGGGATTATTTTTGTCTGTAAGAGGAAAACTGATCAAGGTTTGGAAAGAATTTGTCCTTGCAATGATAACATCTTTACATCCTAACATCCCAACATACAAGGCCAGAGTTGGTTCTGGTACAGACTCGAGAAGAAAAGCAACATTACTGACAAGATGTAAGACGTGAGTAAACGCGTCTTGCACGATGGCACAGGTACTTTGTTAGTGCAGTAAAGTAGTACTGTGAGAAAATACAGTTATTGTGAGTAGGATTCTTTTGCATTGTTACTTGCCTAACGTGAGCATTCCAGGTACAGATGCTAAAAATTTCATTTAGTTACCATGAAATAAGGTTAACAGTGATGTTTAAAGCTCTATTGTCCACTGTACAGCCAGTAATATGCCCTCGGTTGGTTCCTTTCCCCACGCTGCCCGTCTCCTACCCTGTACTGGACGGTACTGACTGATGCTGGCCCCTCCCCTCTTTGTGTGTCTCTGTGCCAGACGCCCCCTCGGCTGCTCGATGCCCCTCAGTACTGGAGTGAGTGGCACCACGCTGGCTCCGCCTACCCGGAGCTCACCGGCACCCGCGTGCCAAGGCCTGCCAGAGCACCCGTGCCCCCGCTGGCGCCCGAGCAGTGCCAGCTGTTCTCATGCCGCGAGCTGGACACTGTGGAGCTCACCCAGCTGGTCAAAGAGAAGCTAGCCAAGAGTGGCGTATGCCAGCGCTTGTTTGGAGAGAAGGTCTGCGTGCCCCTGTCTCCCTCTCTATCTCTGTCCTGTCTCTGCATCCCTAACTTTCTTACCCCCACTTACCATCTCAGCACCCACTAACTCCCTCTTCCTACTCACACATTGTCTGCTCCACTAGAACAGCGAAATCCATTTACAGTTGCCAATAAACTAAACCCGACCTGAGGTTTTCAGAGCAAAATCTCAGGTTAAAGTCACCAACATGATGTATTTCAGCGAGAAATCGGTGCAGTCTGTTTTACTGGGATGTTACTGGGATGCTCAGACCACTCCTTTGTCCAGAGGATTAAGGATTCTAAAACGTGTCGGTTCACTCGCCTTCCTTTCGCACTCCTGTCCTCGTCCATCAGCTTCAGCAACGTCCTGTGAACAGCCACACTCAATTGCTCCTCGAAATGGATTCAGTTATGACGTGCTGCAAATTACTTTCCCGATAATTGCACGAGTTTAGGGTAAATTCTCCCTAGTTTTTACAGTTTATGCATTAAAACTGGCCTTTGTCCTATTGAATTTCAATGTGAAGAAAATTTCAGTTCACTTGCTTTCCTCCTAATTAAAGCCCCAGGGAATTGAAATGTGTGATTGTGGATGCAATAAATATGAAGAAGTGATATCCACATGGACGCTGCTAGAATTCCCCACCCCCCTTTTAAACGTAAAGCAGACAGGGTTATCTTGGGTAAACCTTGAATCGGTGTCCGCCTCATTGCCAGTCTTAATATCAAAACTGTGCTTTCCTTTTGAGCAGACTCAAAGTCAGTAGTGAAATATTAAACAAAAGCTAACCTGTAAATGTGGGTTGATTCCTTTTAGCTTCATGTTTCGTCATGTTTCGTTTTGCTTGAATGGCATAGCAGGCTGAGAGTCTCGGGCATCTTGGTGGTTTTTATTAATTCATTAATTTATTTAATAATTTATTTATACTATATACTGGATGTATATTAATACTTAAACGTGGGTTAAGCTGGTATGAAGTAAAGGCTGCACTTTTCTCTAAGGTATTCCATTTGGTGATCTGCATGTTACTAACTGTTCACTCCTGAGCTAATCTGAATGCATGGCCATAGTAAGGACTTTTTTTTATTTTATTTTTTTATATATGATGCTCATGTTGACAGGGGAATAACGTCTTTTCTCATTTGTGTCTGACTCAGGTACTAGGGCTGTCTCAGGGGAGTGTAAGCGACATGCTGTCTCGTCCCAAACCATGGAGCAAGCTGACCCAGAAAGGTCGCGAGCCCTTCATCCGGATGCAGCTGTGGCTCAACGGCGAGTTGGGACAGAACTCGGTGAATCAGCCAGGACAGATACAAGGTAAAGCACATGCTAACTAATGGCTGGCCTGTTTAACACTCATTGTTCACTGCTTGGCTGAGTTAGAATGTAATTGATTTTGAATGTATATCTGTAATATATGGTGCTGCACCTCACAGCTCCAGGGTTAATGGTTCAGCCATGGGCTTGGGTTGCTGACTGTGCAGAGTTTCACATATTTTTCCTGTGTCTCTATGGTTTTCCTCTGCGTTCTCCGGTTTCCTCCTATATCACTGAATGAAACTGTACAGATATAGTATAATTTAAAAAAACGGAGGTTGAAAACCTTATATGAGGCAAAAGTGTTGTTTCCTTTATAGTCTACTACCAGGCCTGTATTAGCATCATCTGTCTTTCCCACGCACTAAAAATCCAAACACACGTTTCAATATGCTGAAGGTCACGAGGTCATTGTCCGTCATGGTGCAATCTGTCCCAGGGGAGTCTGCTTCACACTCTGTCTGGACACTCAAATTGGTTTTCTGTCACACTCCCTCAAACACGTTTCTCCTTTCACTCCTCCATGCCGGTGTTTAATAAATCTTTCTCATTTGTCACACTGTAGTTCAGTCCTTATTACATACACTGTTTCACTTTGGCATGTGCACACACAGCCCAAAGGACAGATTAATACACGCTTTCTTGATGCCAAGCAATTCCATGGCTATACCATATAACAGTACACATATATATATATTTACACACAAACACAATCTTATAACGGTGTAATGGGGGAAAACATGGTAGTATTAATACACTATAGTACCATTATTTCTCCATCTGTATCATAGCGATATATCATCTCAACCCTAACACACATGAGGTTGAGAAGGAAATAAAAACATGGTATGTGTGACAGATAACGCATCAGACACCGGTTAAATGAAGCGGGGTTCACACCAGGCCACACCTCCTTGTGTTATTTTTATTTTTTTTTGAGGGAGATTGGGGGTGGCCAGAGGGATGCAGGAGAAATGGAGAGGAAGATGAGGCCTAGCGCTGCCCTAATGAATTACTCCCATGGTAACACTGATGCAGGGTAATTACCAAAAAACCCCTCAGCCTACCATTCTCCAGTCGCTCATTTGGATGCAAATTATCGCCCGTTCGCAGTCCGCGTTGAATAGATTAATGTCCAGGCTCTTAGATAGGTTGTGTTTTACCTAAATCCTATCATAGAGAGTGCAGGAAGAAAAGAGAATGAAGAAAATGATGCATATTAAAGAATTTTGAAACAGTTTCCTGTACAGAAATCTATTTATTGAGAAGTTGCTTATAGTGGACTGGGAAACACCCTGGACGGGTTGCCAGTCCATCACAGACAGACACATTTACACACACACACACTCACACACACACTCGCACCTAGGGGCAAATTTAGTATCTCCAGTTTGCCTGACTGCTTGTCTTTGGACTGTGGGAGGAAACCAGAGTTCCCCGGGGGAAAGCCATGCAGACGCAAGGAAAGCATGCAGACTCCACACAGACAGGAATTGGAACCCGTGTTGTTCTTGCTGTGAGGCAAAAGCGCTCGGTGCCACCCTGCCTCCCTGAATAAAATATCTATATGTATACACTGAAGTACCAGAAAAACTGGTATGCACAGCAATGCCAGCTATGCACGTCATTGGTTGTGTCCGTCAGTGTGTATATAAAGCGATGGGCATCTGTGGAAGCTTCTAGAGCTGTTTCTGTCATGATAATGATAATGCTGATGGAGATGGGGCATAGCATTTCAGAGGTAGAAGCAAAGTTTGGATTTTCACATATGAGCATTTCAGTATCTCAGTAACATCAGAATTCAGATTTAAGGAATAAAACCTTTGGAGTCGGGTTGTTATAGGAAAATGCTCAGTGATTGATGGACTGGGGTGGTGTGATGTAAAGCTGTAGTCTGAGTAACAGTTACTCCTTTTGTATGACAAAGTTTCCAATGATTAAATTTTTTTTAATTATTTAAACAATTATGAGGAATTTACTTTATTTTTACTACGAGTGAAACTCCTGTGTTTTAGCACACTCGTGCACTTTTCAGTGCTGTGGAATTACAGACAGAGTTTATCCTGGATTCTGTACAGCTGGGAAAATAACCATGGCATGAAAAGGTGGCTGTCTTGTATGCGAAGCTTAAATATTCACACACACAGACACACACACAGACCCGGCAGGCTGCTGCTCATAGGTCAGTGGCAGCACGTCAGAGTGCCAGGCTTTGCCCCAGCGCCCATCACTCACAAAGCCCGGCCCTACCCGGCAGAGCCACATGTCAGCATCCTGCACGTTGTAGCAGCGTCTGATCAAAAGTGACTAGCCCTCGCTCCCTCTTTTTCTCTCTCCCTCTCTCCGCGGCATGGCAGGAACCTAATCGAGAGTGACGGCTTCCCGCGACTGCTCGCTTGCGGACTGCTTACGGAACAGGACCGCCGAAAGGGACGCAGAAATGAGTGGGAGGGAAAGAGGCAGAGGAGAAAAAGGAGAGCGTTTTGGCATTGTGTTGCTTTTTTATCCTGTAGCGACACTGCAGAGTATATCGTGTTTTGTTCTAGTGAAAAAACGCAGAGCGGAAAATGAAAAACTACAAGTAGCCGCTGTAGATAAATTCTTCATTCCCAAAAGCAATAGAGAGAAATTAGTCGTGTCCAAGTGTCAGGAATGGATTTTGTTTTTTAACCGAACCAGACCAGTGTGGTCACTGACTTTGGCCTCAGTTATAGACAGATGGGCTCCTGGCGTGCGTGTGTTTGTGTGTGTGTGTGTGTGCGTGTGTACACACAGTCCAAGGCCTGCAGCTGTCCACAGAACACACAGCCATCAAGCACACGCTAATTGAAGACAGAATGTTCCTTGGAGTATTTCTCCGAGCCGTCCTTCAGGACACGTCATGCCATCAAGTGTGAATCGTTCCGTCATGTTCAAGTAGGGATGAGGATCTTGTACACAACTAACCGATTAAATAAACCTCAGGTCCTCTGTGTTCAGGATGAGGCAAGCAGGGAAAGTTTGAAATGCGTTAAATCGGTACGGAGTCATGCTCTCCAGATGAGCGCTTTTCCAGACCTTTGTTTATACACAGCGTCTGTGATGATTATGACTGGTTTGCACAGGATCAGTGATTACTGTATACACAACAAAAAAGATATTTGCGTAACGTGTACAACGTGTACGTCTGGGTGCAAACGGACTGCTTTGACCTTTATCATAGCCGCTTGATGAGGGGCTGCATGAGAAGCGTTTACTGTATTCTGCATTTTAAACTCATCCAGTAATTAGTTTCGACTTGGGTTTGGATGCAGAAAAATGGAAAAAAGTTTAGAGCTTAAGAAAAAATAAATATATA
>JANCOA010000025.1:9384230-9394639 GCA_024363135.1 Leptodoras oyakawai | reverse complement strand
ATAAAGTGCAAATAACAATATTTTTGTTTGTACTTCCATCTGGAAGTTTCTTATATTTCAATTTCCCATCCACCAGCGTACCTTCTTCAGTCATCTCCATCATGCTCATCTTATTGTGCGTCCATTGGAACTCGTGCACTGAGAAACATTCCACGGTGCAAAAGCGTCTCATGCGTTGAAATGTGTTAATTTTTTTAGTTCGTTATTTTCCCTGTAATTAATTCATCAAAATTAACGCGTTAAAGTCCCACCCCTACATTATTATTATTATTATTATTATTATTTTCAACATTCTGGGACGATAAGTGCTGAATGCCTGAATGCTTGAGGTCTCTGAGCCAAAATGCTTGATGATATATGATTTCACTCTAGTTAAAAGTCATAGGGCAGGGCATGGACATACACGTTATTGATCGTTGTAGAGTGCATCAGAATTATGTATGTATGTATGTATGTATGTATCTTAAAATAGGTCGTGTAATTTGCCACAAAGACATTTTTGCCACATGTATCAACTGCATCTATTAATGTAATGTAATTATTAGGTAATGCCCCAAGGGCAAGTGTGGCAGATCACTGTAAAGGCTTAATGGCTGTTTATGCAGTGAGACCATTAAAAAAACCTGAGAATTAAAGCCTGAGAATGAATGAAGGAATAAACGGCGTTGCGTTGTGTTTCTTCGTTCGCTGCAAACATATTCAGCAGGCATTTCCAGCTATTCTTTCACACCAGCTGTTGCAAGTGGCAGTGTGTTTTGCTGAAGCCAGCGTTTTTTTTTTTTTCTGTTACGGTAAAGGAGGAGATGCTCTTTTCCTGTTTTTGTGCATTTGAGGCATAAAAGAGCCCTCCCTTTCCTGGATCTCTTTCAGAAGCTAAAGGATTTGTGCAGATCAGAGATCCAAAGGCAGCACGACCACTATGGACCACTTTTTCAAGAACTTGATTGGTGAGTGTGTGTAAAGGTTAAGTTATGTGTATCACGTTTATATTAACGATTTATTTCTCTTTTTGCAGTTTTCCTAACCTTGCTCGCAAGCGTCAGGATGGACGGTATGTATTGTACACCAGTATTAGATACTACTATCTCATTTGTTTGGCAAACCCTTACAATCTGACTTCATTTCTTCAACGTAAACGCGTAGACGATGATCCGCGTCCGGCGAAAGCCAAAGCTACAGTGAGTTTAGGAAAGCCGCGGCTCTTCTCGGGGGAAGACGTGGAGATGACTTGCAGCATCCCAGATGATCCGTCGCCCAGTTGGACGTATCAGTGGTTCCATGATGGTTTTCTCTTGAGCTCCACAGAGGTGTACAGGTTAAAGAAGGCACAAGTCTGGGAAAGTGGAAATTATATCTGTCAAGGACATAAGATAATAGAACACTGGCCCTATACGGTGTCTTCGAATCGAAGCGACCCTCTTCACATACACGTTGATGGTAAATGTCATCGTTCTTACTGTCGTGCAATTGAAGAATTATAGAATGAACTATAAATTGTATCTACAGTATTACCAGTGGTAGAAGGATTCAGATCCTTTACTGAAGTAGCAATACGGCAAATTGAAATACTCTATAATAAAGTCAAATTCCTGCATGAAAAATTCTATAAAAGAACATAAATATTATATTATTGATAAAATATTATATGTGATATCAATAGATTACTTACGCTGAATCATCAGTGTGTAAGCAGCTTGTTCATGTTGCAGCTGCTGGAGATTGAACAAGTTTATATACAGTTTTATGTACAGGGATCAACCTGAGGAGTCGTGAGATGATTTATTGGAGAGGAAAGAAGATTTCAGTAATCTGGTGTCAGTGTTTTTCGCTATACGTTGATTTTTGATGAGATATTGGACCATATACATCTGAAATGTGACCTGATTACACACACACTGCTTTTTCTGTCAGACATCAGAAGCCAAAAATGTTGGAAATCACCGGTTTAGTCTTTAACTGTGTTGTATTCTAAAATCTTGTACATTTACAGCATTTGGCAGACACCCGTATCCATCATTTATACAACTGAGCAGATGAGGGTTGAGGGACTTGCTCAGGGGCCCATCAGTGGCAGCTTGAACCCCCAACCTTCTATTCAGTAACCCAACACCTTATCCACTGAGCCACCCCTGTGTAACATCATCTTAAAAGTAACTAGTAACTAAAGCTGTTAAATGTAGTGGAGTAGAAAGTATATAACCTTCTGAAAAGTAGTGGAGTGGAAGTGTAAAGTAGCCTGAAATGGAAATACTCGAGTAAAGCACAAGTACTTCATAATTGTACTTGAGTAAATATGCTTAGTTACTTCCCACCACTTATGATTTATACTCTCCACTAGGTGGTTGGGTAATCCTACAAACCTCGTTTGAGCCATTACTTATCGACGAAACACTGACCCTGACCTGCCGCATCCGTGATCACCTCTTCCTCTCCGAGGTGATCCTGTACAAGGATGGGGTGGAGATCAAGAGGCAGAAAGACAGAGATCTGGAGATTCCCAACCTCAAACTTGAAGATGGTGGCTTGTACTCATGCAGAGCCTCATGGTTTAAGGACCTGGAATATCAGTCTGCCCAGTCTCTGCCTGCTTCTGTAACAGTATTAGGTAAGATATTTTTTTAAAGTAACGGTTTCCAAGTTAAACAATACGTCTGTGTGAAATAATACTTAAACTGCCTCGCCTTGGCACAAACATTTTCTTTTAGTAAGTTTGGAGTCCGGTTTTCCATGGAGGCATGAAAGTGACAAAGTTGATCGCGTCCACTGTCATCAATGTCTAATAAATAAAACGCAGAACCTTTTCTTCCCTGTTTGATTTTATTAGATAAATTGGAGACTCCCAAGCTGGAGCTTGTCACAAAACCGATTTCGTTGAGGATCGGGAATGAAGTGGTCCTTAAATGTATCACCAAAGTAAATGCTAAAGAACAAGGCCTTGAACTGGAATTCTACTACATTAAAGATGGCAAGAGGCTAGGAGCTGCTTCTCCTGAAAACACATATGTCATCCCACGGGCAAGCCACGACGATAACGGCGTCTACACCTGCAAAGTCCGTGTAAGAGCCCTGGATTTGGAGAGGTGGAGTAACGAGTTGCAGCTGAAGCTGTGAATGTGTAGTCCATGGAAGGTAATTTTCTGTTTTTTTGTTTTTCATGACAGTACATTTATTTAATATCTAACACACCTCATGATTCTAGTGCAGGTCCTCAAGACATTAATTATTTGGATTATTATATCCATAAGTAGTAAATGAATACAAAATCCTTCATTTAGACCTAACTGAGGACTGTTTATATAAAAATGGATGATTTTCATGTTTAACCCAGAAGCTGAAAATAGCCTTGACCTGAAGTTCAGTGTCAATGAATATGAAACTAATACAGCAAAACTGTCATGCTCCAGTTTATTTTACCAACGTGACCATATGCTTCTTTTTGCTACCAACAGAACCAAATTACAGACCTGCACGAAGCAAGACAGCTATTGAGCTATTATCTACCATATTCACATACTTTACTGCACACGTTACTGTTTTTTTGCCTTTCTCCTTAACCCTGTACCCTTGCCTTGACCTTTAATACTGGTTTTATACTGGATTCTGGTGATCTCTGGAACTCTTCGACTATATTTCATTATCTGTATATATGCAAGAACAGAAATAGAGCCTCATGTATCAGTTTCCCTATATGATTTTAATACACATGCATAATTGCCTGATCTGATAAAGCAATACCTTTATTTCTTTGGACAATATGTATAATACATGTTTTTTTTTTTAAACAAACTATCAATAAACACATGGAACCGCTTATGGATTATAACATGGGGTATTAAATGAAAAATATTTCTTTATAATATGAAATACACAGTGCTCATCACTGATGAAGTACCAAGATGTATTTGAATTGAGTCTTGAAGCAGAATCTTACTTCGGTTACTGCTTCTAATATGAATTGATAACCGCAGGACTGTATATAGTTGTAGGCTAACAAGCTTCTGATCGTTCTAATTAATACATAATGCATAGATTGCCTAAACATGGACATATTGGTTATATTGTATGGTGTTTGTTATCAAGGCTTAGTTGCTTAAGATTTATAGAAAGACAACATATCAAACAAAAATAAAAGCTTTTTTTTTCCAGTAAAATATTTTTTTAAAAATAGTCACAAAAATGATTATGATATAATAAGTTGGTGGTAACATAGGGAGTCACTTCTAACTGAAAGTAACAGGAATCTGTATTTGGAAAATGCAGAAGGGAATGTTGGCAGATGCGGGGTCGGACATTAGGTTAAGGTTGTTAAGTAGACAGAGTGTTTCGATGGTGTGTATCAGGACTGGAATTCTGCCAGACCCAATAAATAACATGTCATGAGAGTGGTGAGTTTTTACTTCTATGAGGTCGGGAGCAGGCAGTCAGATATGAAGGAAGACATTCCTTAACATGAGTGCATATTGGTTACAGTGGTTTGTGCACAGTACAATGAATTTACAGCATTTATTCATTCATCCTTGATAACTGCTTTATCCTAGTTATAGTTTATATATGGTTTAAAGTACTAATTTATTTATATTGTGGGAACCAGGATCAGTTATGTTCATTCAAAAGTATCAGTAAGTATATACAAGTATAAGTAGAAACAAAAATAATTGCAGGATTGGTCCAGAGGATCTGCATGGGCAGGAGGGATTGATCAGAATTCCTTCAGAGTGGGCAGGAATGGGATTTAAAAAAACAGTCCCACACACATCTTTTGAATCTGTATCTCAGTCCCACAGATGATGGTTATGTAGATTTCAGTGCAATACCTGACCCTGGTTTGTCTTTGACGTTAGTCAGGATAGAGCAAAAATCCTGAAAAGGTGCTGTCATCCTCACTGCTGGAATAGGCACCATTCCAATCCCTTAGGGTCTCCACCCACACCTGGTCTCCAGCTGCAAGCTTCAGAAGCACCAGGCTCGAGGCCTGGTCAATGTCCTGGCCCTGAAGTGCATCCCGTGAGCGCAACTTACGCACCCCATTCACAACCAAGGATGCACGCAAAGGCTTATTTCTCACAGTTATCTGATAGGAGAAGACATAAACTCCTGGGTAAGTACAGTTGAACTTGCTGGCGGCGATGTCGTAATGGTTTTCTCCATTGTAGAATATCTTGTCAAAGCGCACTGGGAAGCCTGAGGGTGGAAATGATTTGCTTGGATAGAGACCTACACTGAAGGCAGAGCGCATTTGCCCCACAGTGTCACCTGATGTCCCTTTCAAACCTGGAAGGCCACGGTCACCGCGCTTTCCTGGAGGACCCTTTTCACCTTTTGGTCCCCTTAGACCTCTTACACCTTGAGCTCCTTCAAGGCCTCTTGGTCCTGGCTCCCCCCTAATTCCAGGGTTGCCAGGTTCACCACGTTCTCCAGATATGCCGGGGTTTCCATGCATTCCATGTAGCCCTGACGGACCAGGATCACCCCTCATACCTGGGGGCCCAGGTTCACCTGGTTCTCCTTTTTGTCCTCTCTCTCCCAGAAGTCCACATTCTCCCCTTTCACCCTTCTCACCCTTGTCTCCAATCATGCCTGTTGGTCCAGGTGGTCCGTCTTTACCTGTATCACCTCTGTCACCTTTAGTTACATTTTCACTAGGCTCTCCTTTTTCACCTTTAGGACCTTTGAGTCCTGGCATACCACCTGCACCTTTTTCACCCTTAAGACCGGTATCACCTGTATAAAGTTAAAAATGCAGGTAATACAGTATTGCTCATGGTAATAAACATTTTGTTCTTAACTTATTGTTTTATTAATGTCTGACATGTACCTTTCTGTCCAGCCTTCCCTGTAATGCCTGGAGAGCCTGCAATTCCAGTGCTTCCTTTCTCACCCTTTTCTCCTACAGTATGGCAAATGAGTATCTATTGTCATATTATAATCAAATATTTCATTATCATTATTGTGCTAGTTATAGAAGTTTGTTACAGATCATCTGCAAGTGCAAGATTGCAGTATGTCACGTGTCCTTTTTTCTTACCTTTGTCACCCTTCAATCCTGGCATCCCAGTTGGACCCATTGGTCCTGGAGCCCCTTTGAGTCCAGGGTCCCCCTTTTGACCAGGAGCTCCTACACACCAAATATATTAGCCCAGCTCAGTTTTGAAGTAAATCATATATAATATGAGGTCTGTTCAGAAAGTAATGAGAATGAAATTCCCATCTGCTATAGGGATGGGGATGGTGGTTCAAGGTCAGTCTGAAGCACCTCATCACTGGAACAATGTAAGTGAGTACAAAGCTCACATGAGCAAATCAAAAATCAAGTCACTTTTCAATGTCATTTTTGAGTCTCAAGGGATTGTCCATAAAGAATTCGTACCAGAAGGTCAAACTGTAAACATAACATTTTACCTTGGAGTCGCCTTTTCCTGGATCCTCCATCACAGTCACACTTCAATGGCTGTGAGAGAATTTTTGCTTGTACAAAACATTCCAGTACTTCCATAGCCACCCAGTAGCCCTGACATGGCTCCCCAAGATTAAAACACATCACCATGGTTCATCATTCTCATTACTTTCCGGACAGACTTTGTAAACTTCATATATTTGCTCCACCTATGATACATGGAGCATCTGATTTTCTTTTGTATATTTGTTTGTATGTCTGTCCATAAGTGTCAGAATATTAAAAGCTTAAATCTGATACTTGTGTATGTGTGCTGTGAAGATGTGGTTGAACAAGTTGATTGATTAAAAGGTATCAAACGCTCAAGCAAAAGCTCACCAGACAAGTGTCTTATAAATTGGAAACGCGGTGTGTCAAAATAAGCATCCACTAACCTGGAGGTCCCATGTCTCCACTTGGTCCGGCAGGTCCACGTTCTGGAGGGCAGCACTCGCAAAAGTTGAGGTAACATTCTGTATAGTCCAGAGTATAGTTATCCTGCAAACTGTTGGGTGCAACTGTGGTGTCTGGGTGATAACCCACATAAGCATTAGCAGGGACGGTGGTACTTTCTGTGATGACTGGAGAGCCATGGTCTTTTGCCTTGGGATAGTCCACTATCCTTGGTGTGACTGTGGCTTTGCCAGCATATGCAGTAGTGTGGGCCAGCTCTCGAGGAGGCTTCTTGGTGTATTGGTACTTGGGTCGTGGGGTAATCTTAATGGCATCACTCATGTGTGACAAAAGCAGTATAGTCACTGCCAGGAAAAGTGATCGAATACAGAGTTCACTCATTGTGGATCTGCAGATAAAGAAGAAATTGCTTGGGGTTTAATATCATGTTTTACACAGTGGCTACATTCATGGAAGGAATGGTCATTATTTGATGCTCTTTCAAGGCGGGACTTTGGTATCACCAGTTCACGTAACATGCATGTTTTTGGACTGTGTTAGGAAGCTGGAGCTCCTGGTGGAAGCCCAAGCACACACTAGGAGAACATGTAAGCTCCACACAGAAAGGACCCACTTGGGTCAACCTACTTGATTAAAACCCAGGACCTTCCAGCACTACCCATTGCACCACCATTCCCCCATTGAAGAAATTAAGAATTACCTGAGAATTACACTGTGTTAGGAAGCTGGAGCTCCTCGTGGAATCCCATGCAGACACAAGGAGAACATGTAAGTTCCACACAGAAAGGACCCACTTGGGTCAACCTACTTAGGAATAAAACCCAAGACCTTCTTGCTATGGGGCAGCAGCACTACCCATTGCACCACCATTCCCCCAATGAAGAAATTAAGAATTACCTGAGAATTACAATTTATATCCTCAACCACTCAACACATTTTTTTTTCTGATCTATAGGAAATTCTGAGAGATGGCCAACCCATAGTTAAGCTCTTATTGAAAATGAGTACTAGGTGGTGTGTTTTGTGAAGTTAATGCTTTTTATGAATGCTCCCAAAAACTTTGACAGGGTTCTGAATAAGTCCCAGAGTCCCAGAGGATCAACCAAACCATCAAGGGCTCTATATCTATAGATGCAAGTTAAATTAAGTCGACATTGTTGCATGGTCTTGATGTGATGCAGTATGCAAAGTGCAAAGCATTATAGTACTGCATATTGCACATCAACCTATTTAAAAAGCGTTGATGTGTGTTTTGTTTGGTTAATAAAACCATATATATTTTCTTTATGACTTGTACTCTATGTTTTAATTTAAATAAAAAAAATTTATTCAGGCCTGAATGTATGGTGCAACCACAGAAATCCATTTTTTAAAACATTTTGACAGCAAGAACCTGCAATCTGCACTTACTACAGTTACTGACTAACGACAGGAAGTGATATCAGGCCAGGATACAGCTTTGTAGTACTACATTAGTTTTGTTTTGTAAGTTGCTTGCTGATATACAGTTTGTTCTAGAGAGATTCGGAGATTATACCTTTGATTAATGATATTGTATTTCCACTAATAAGCAGGTGATAATAGGGACTCTAATCCTAATGCTTCCAAGACTGGGCGATGCAGAACACTGATACAGTGGCCAAGTTTCTTTATCTCTCATGTGTATCGTGCTTTTGTGACATGGGATACAGCACCCTCATGAACCATTCCATCTAGTAGACAGCCAAAAAAGCAAAAAAAAAAAAAAAACAAGAAAAAAGACACAGGTTGCCAGCTGGACTTAGTGCAACGAGACTAGTCATTCAATATGGGAAGAATTTCTTTAGCACTTTTACCAAACCCCAGTGAATGGACTGGTGCCAAGCTTTAGGGTTAAAGCAGCAAACCTAGGAGTTTGGGCACTCAGTGAGAACAATGTCACGTTCCCGAAGCAGGATGAATGATTTATTCTGTTTGGCTCTGCAGTTGAATAAGCAGCTCCGTTGTCCATATGCACAATGTGGATGAGGATTGAAACTGTAAATCCTATGCTATGACCTCAACAGACTTAGTTGACCACCTGTGAAGGATTTTGGATTGATGTGTTAGTGTTTTGGACTGCTCTCTACCACCAAGATCCAATCAGCAACTGAGGGAATATCTTTTGAACGGAGTGTGTTCATTACTCCATTACAGTTCCAGAAACGTGTAGAATTTATGTTAAGGTGCACTGAAGCTGTTCTGGTGGTTCACAGTGATCCAACATGTTCCTTTAAACAACTTTATATCAGTGTATCAGACGGATTAGTGTATAACTGGAAATCTTTAACCTTCTTGCTACAGTTGTACTGAAAATGGTCTACCAAGTAATATCTGTTTAGCAGTGGTTCTGTGGTGGAGGCTTTATACAGTAGAACTGGGGTTGGAGGTACACATACATAGCAACAGATGGGACACAGTCAGTAATTGTACTCCTAAGAAAGTCACCTAAGGTCTAAATTTAACTCTTGGCTATTTCTCGTCTCTGTTTTGGATCTCAGATTTACCCCACGTGTTAGCTCAGAGGGAATCAGAGTTTTATTCCAAGCTTTTTGGTGTTATTCCAAAAAAGCTTTTGCCTGAAAGAGCACTGATAATCTCACCATAGCCTAAACCTGAGCTGTTCTTTTTTTTTTTTTTTTAGAGGAAAATGCTTATCTAATGAAGCATCGGTTCGCATAAAATGAATGAAGACCATTTTGAGAGGGGAGAAAATTCAGACAGAAGGCAGACCACACACACACACACACACACACACACATACATTCATTTGGAATTTCAAAGTCACAAATCTCTGGGCAGAATCTTTGGAAACTGACTGATGAATCAACAGATAGAAAGCTAGCTTTTCCCTTTTCAGTGATAAAAGCATAAGAGCTACTGATATGAATAGTCCTCTAGAGAAGAACACTCCACACTGACCTGCCGGTATCACTCCACTATTCAACAGTCTCAACCATAGTGCTCACTTTACTTCCCTTCCACTCAACCCTTTCACTTAGCAAAGGCCCTCACCTTGCCCCCTGGCTATCCCCTGGCTATACCTCTGCACTCCTCAAACCTTGAGAGGAGACAGAGTGAGACAGGGAAGAGCTTCTATCACAATACAACCCCAACAACTCACAATCGGTCAAGCTGACAAGAACAAATACAGTCTTTGACTGAGAAATTTATACTTGCACAAGAATTGTGCCCTATATATAGGGGCAGTCAGCGTATGCCTGCATGTTTGCCCCCCTTTCCCCTTTTTTGTGAAGGGAGGGCATGTCTGCCATCTGAGCCCAAGGTGTGTTTAGCCTCTGGTAGAGTAACAGCTCAGGCTGTGCTCGAGTGGTAAGCCCTTAATGGGGTTCACTATGACCCTGTAAAGAAAGGAGTAGCTGTTGAACCATTTGCCTAAAAAGCCTCATTCTACTTCTTTATCTTTTTTCATCTCTCCCTCTTTCTGTTTCTCAGGCTCTCTATGCTGTCTGATTTTCACCCTTATTCGAGAGGCTTTCAATTGTGTAACTTTACTATATGACTGTGTGTGTGTGTATATATA
>JANCOA010000025.1:9253286-9269110 GCA_024363135.1 Leptodoras oyakawai | reverse complement strand
TGCCGGCTGGGCACCGGCTCCCCCGTGACCCCGTAACTGGGAATAAGCGGTACAGAAAATGACTGACTGACTGACTTTTTATTTATTTTTAATATTTAAGCCAAGTTGGCTTAATGACCATTTCTTATTTCTTGACAAAAATCCCCAAATTTCTGAGGAGAAATCTAGCCTAAGAAAAGGAATATATATAGTGTAGTAACATGTAGCCAAGATACCAACTTCCACTAGAACATTAAAATAAAAATCTCACTGGATTAATGAACTTATGTAACTTATATCATTAATGAAATATACAGCAGCAGCAGGTGTTCATCTAGCAGTCCACCAACCCTGCCTATACTGATGCTTGTCAAATAGGTGTCTCATTACTTCTTGTGTAAAACATGCTTGACAGTAAGTGTTCTCAGTGACACTTCTGTGGATGCTTTCCACATCTAGAGAACATTTATCCATTTAGTTTTTCATTATAATAACCCTGTACATTATTTCTGCCTGTGAATCTCGTATCACTGGGCTGGGTTTCAGCAAGATTATCATTCAAGTGTACCTACTTTTACACAGCTTGATTTTGTTGAGAATAAATATTTCAAAGAAAAAGGTGCCATTGCTGGTAGAAGGCTTGTTCTCACAATTTAATTGCCATTCTGTGCAGCTTTGTTTTGTTGGTGGCCATAATGATTATTAAACTGCAATAAAGCAACTTCTGGTGTTGAATCATTTGCTTGGCATTGTATTTAAGGACCTAATTTGCCTAGTAATTTAGTGTCTGCTCAACCCATCCATAAACATTCACAGCATAGATAAACCTGTGAGCAGTTAAGTGAGTAGTGTCTACGTTTTAGCGCTTCTCCGCCAAACAATGGAGCTTGCCATGGCGGGGCAATAAATCCGAACCCTGGACTGGCCATTTCCTGGCAGAGCGCATGTGTCTGGTTTCCATCACATATCCTCCAACTACATTCATAGGTATAGTTATCAGGTGGCACTAGTAGAAGAAAAAAAAAAACCCCGACTTTCTAAGGCTTAAAAAAAAAATAAACGAGTGCAGTAGAAGTTCTTTGAAATGTGCCCTAAACAGATGTCATCAGACATACAAGATCAGGCAAAATAGACAGCTAAATGTTTCAACATTAAATCACCATTCGAAACCAGAATACTGCCTCTTAAGCTCTATGGCCTCTTATGTCATGGCTCAGCTCACACAATATCAGGGAAGGAACTGAAACCAAATTCAGCACATATATGGCTTGGTAGTTAAAATGGCAACAACTATATCTGAACAAAACACTGAGACACACCTTTGGTGGAAAAGCACAAACAGTCATTCTCTGCCACACAGGCAAAGTTCACGTACCGTCCTGCGGTCTTAATAGCCACTTGGGCTTTGGTGATCGCTGATGAGCGCTCATCTAGCTCTTTGTTGATCTTATCCAGTTTGTCCTGTTGGGCCTTCAACTTGTGGCTGTTGATGTCCACAATTAGGTTGTGGAGCCGTTTCACCTCAGCTTCGACTTTTCCTGCCTTGTTGGATGCAGCCTCATAATCTGTAACGAGACAAAAGTATGTTTCATCTGTTAGCTTGAAAAGTGCTGTAGTCAACAAGCTTACATCCTGGAGGTCCACAGTACTGTATACTATAATAACCCTTCTGTTCCAAGATCACTCAATTATAAAAATGAAAATTCTAGGGTATGGGTAGAAAAGCAGCATTTTTGCTGTTGTACTCCTTAATGTCCTTCAAGTACTACTGTAACTATGACAATAAGAATTTTATTAAAATGACAGTACAAATTAAAAATTGCATTAATGTCTCACTGTACAAGTTCATACTATAATCTTACTTTTCTTGAAGGCTTCCAGGTTTTTCTCCATCTGTTTTTGCTTGGCTTTGTCTGGGGCAGCAGCAATAACGTTTGCCTCCAGCTCCTTTATCTGAGACTTCAGGTGAATCTCTTGCTCCTCAAGACTCTATAGAGAATAAGACAATTATAAAAGTGCATTGCTTTGTGGAAAACTGCGCCGTCTTTCATGCAGTGGTGTGTTTTGATTAAAATGCACAGAGATGTTAAGATAACACTATTGTGTGTGTTCTTTCCTTTTAAAGCTGTCAAGTGTTCAGCGAGCCTTTTGGAGGTGTGTATTTTGGCTGACCTGAATGCTGGCTGTGTATTTCTCCAATGTGTTCTTCATGTCTCTGAGCTCCTGTCTCTGTTTGTGCACGCTCTCCTCGAGCTGCTGTTTCCTTTGCTGCCAGCCCTGCAGCTGTGCCACCTTTTCCTTTAATGCACTCTCCATTTTGTCCAGCTATGCATATGCACACAGATACATGAGGATGTGGTAGAAGTGTGGTCTAAAATGTGCAACAGAAGGAATCGGGTTCATGATCTCACCTGTTCCTGTGTGACCTCAGTGCCAATAGAAGAGCCCATTCTGCCTTTCATTACACGTCCTCCTCCTCCTGTCATAGTACCTGAAAGCAAGTGCACAGATTGTCATGAGAGAAAATGGTGTGTTTTTTTTTAATTGTGTTAATATAATATATTGTGTTATATTAATATTCAATATAAGCATACTAATATAGACACTATTATTTTTTTTTTTTACCAGCCTGCTCAATGATCTGTCCTTGTAGAGTGACCACTCTCCAGCGTTTCTCTTTCTGGAAGGCCACTCTAGTTGCCTGCTCCAGGTCTTTAGCCACCAGTGTGTCTCTCAGGGCAAAGTAGAAGGCGGGAAGGACGGAATCATCCTTTACTTTGACCATATCAAACAAACGGGGAATGTTCTCTGGTGTGGAGATGGCTTTCATGTTTCTCTCCCAGACCTTCATCTACAAAAATAATTTGTTTACTCAAGTTAGTACATATGAGTATTTATACTTGCATAAAGAGTTTACATTAAGAGAGAGGTGATGTTTTTGAAGACAAGACCAGACTGCTAAAGCAAGAACTGGAACACCTGGAACAATCAGGTTTGATGTCCAGGCTATTAATTTTTTATTAGTGGTTACCTGGCAGGCAGGCAGGCAGGCAGAGTTTTTCTTTCTTTCTCTGGCTGTTAAACCCGTTTCCTATTTTCTTCTACAAAACCAGTTTGCTATGTACATTTAACCATAATGCATTTCAAAATGTTGCGACACATCTCCATGTTGTAACTATAGTGCTTTACACAAGTACACTTGTATAAAAAGTATTAGTACCTTGTCTAGACCAATGAAGGTTGCCACTCCAATATTCTGGGCCTTAAGGAAGGTGACGCATTTCTGAGCAGTGTCAATTGTGTCCACCACAATGTTATCGAGTGCACCACAGCTTGACGAGATAGCAATGTCATACTTCTCATCAATGGCTCCCAGATCACCCTGGAGTGAAGCAGCATGAAAAGCCCTTAGTCATGCTTAAAGGCCAACACTATAAATGCTCAAAACGGAAATGCTTGAACATTGTTGTGTCTCACCAAACGTCCCAGGATGCCGGTGATCTTGCCACTGCGTTTCTGCTGCATGAGTGCATCGAGCACTTTGCCTCTGCTACGGGTGGAGGACAAGGAGGACTTGGCTTCTTCAACCTTCTGCCTCATGTCCCTGACTGTAGCCTGGGCCTGTCCATCCTGCTCAGAAATCTGCTTCAGCTCCTCCTCATCCTACACACACACAATACTGGATTACATTCTAAAAATATATAAAATTTCCCATAAGCTGACCATAGTATATTCCCAGTCAAACATCAGCTTTTATACTCAACTTTCCAGTAATTCTGGAGCACATACAAATGCCTGCACACACACACACACACCTTCTTTAGCTCCTGCTCACACTTTGGCACTTTGACCTTCAGCTCTTTGATGGCAGCTCTTCTGTCTCGGAGAGTGTCAGCAGTTCCCTGTAGGGCCTCTTTAGCCTGGTTGAGCTGAGAAACGGCTGTGTTGTGCTGACTCAGGTAGATATCCAGCTCTGACTGAGCTACGTCCATCTGCGAGCGGGTCTCATTCACAGCTTTACTGAGCTCCAAAAGCTCCTTCTCTTTTTGCTGGAGAGATGAAAGATTGTTTGGTGAGCATCCATATCATGAATTTAATAGCCAATCTGTTATTCCTATATATACACATTCACCCAAAATTCATTTTCGCTCCAACTTGGATCACTAACCACATACTTGTGTGCATAACTAACAATCTTGAAAGCAAGCAGGTTAAGTATAGCAAACCTCCTTTTCCTGCTGCAGGCCACTGGTCTCCTCCTTCAGGCGCTCCATCACCTGGGCTAGAACTGCTTCCTCCTTAACCTTCTCCTTCTCCAGCACTTCTTTCTGGGCAGAAGCCTCCGTAATGATCTTTTCACTGCTGGCAGGAACATTTCTCACTTCCTCCAACTGAGGGGAGAGCCAAAGAACGTGCATCTTAAAAACTGATTATGCACCAACATGAATTGACTTCCTTTATGCATTATGTTTTCTCATCTCTTTAGACAAAATTAGGTATGTATTCACAGTCTCCCTGTAATATATATTAAAATGCGGGACACGTTAAACGGGAGAAAAAAAAAACCCAATCCTCTAAACAGTTACAGAGCTGCACTCGACTGTGATGATTGTTACATAAAGTCATACTTCACAGGCATCTCACAGAACACGGCACCCTAGGGAGCCAAACTGCCCTGCCTCCATGACCCCTGAAAATCTCACTCCTATTTATGACCAAGGGATTGTTTTAGTTTTTACAAAAGCCCACGCAGGAGGGGAGGGATCGAGATAGATAATGCACAACAGTAGTAAAACTCTTTTCAAACTTACTAGAACATGCAGTGGTTTTGGTTTGTCTACAAAATCACAAGCCATAAATAAGACATTACAGACCAACACTGATCATATTAAAATACCAATGTATTCTTGGTTTATAAACTCTACAAGACCAAGCTCAGTAGAAACAATCCCACTGCAAATGGTCATCTCACCTATTATATATAAAGTTAATACTGAGAAAAATGTTGCCAACAAGCTTAAATTCACATGCTAGCATTTTGCCTAAATGGAACAAAATGAACAAATTTCAATCGTACAAAGTTGGATATAATATTTTTTTTTACCCATTTGCATCTCCTGCAAAGTGAGACTCCCACTTTGTCAGCTTTTCAGCAAAATATAAACCGTAATACCCACTGGCAGCTCTGCCTATTCCACTTCATAGTTCAGACTTTAGGGAAAAAAAATACAAATAAATAAATAAATAAACACCACACACACTTCATGGGTCAGTTTTTTTTTTTTTTTTTTAGATCAGTACAAGAAGAATCCCTGGCAAAAATTATGGAATCACCACACAGATTATGTTACATAACTCTTTTTTTTAACTTCATATCAAATAAACAAATCAAATATTTGACAACATTTCTGTCTAACATCTGAACATTCAGGGTTCATTAAACATACTTCAAACAAATGGCATTTTTTCCCCAGATCAAGTAGTGGAAAATATCAACCAAAAAAAAACCCTACTCATAATTAGTACTTTGTTGCTCCTCCTCTGACTTTTATGACGGACTGAATTATTTGAGGCCAGAGGTTCACCAACAAAAAGCAATATTCTCCATGAAGCCGTTTCCAACGTCTTCGAATAGTGGTCGACTGATCGGCTCTGCAGGACGGAGCTTTGTCATGGACCAATTTTTTATTTTTAATTTCCACATTAACGGATTGAGACCCAAACTGTTTGTTGGCCATGCCATAATGGTGTTCTACCTTCCTGAAGAAAAGCTTTAATTCTTGTTGCTCTGTAGAAAGATGCATCATCATCCTGAAAAATTACTTCATCAGCAAATGAGAAATTTTGTTTTCTTCAGGCAGTCATCTTTATACGTTTCATTAAAATGGCACCAGACAAGTTATAGCATCATCTCCTTGTCCAATGCAGATTTGTGATTCCTCACTTTCATCCAATTACCCAAACTCCATGATTGCTTCTCTTTAGCCCACTGTAACCTTATTTTCATTTGTGTAGGTGCTTGTGCTAGATTTCATCCCATTTCATTCATTTTTTCTAACAATTGTCACAATTGACACTGCCCATTTGTTTTTCATGTTTTGTTGAGCATTCTCCATTTTCAAAGCATATTGATTTGAGTTTTCTATCTCGATGCTTTGACATCTTCCTAGTTCTACCCATATATTTTCCTTTTAGAACCTTCCCATTTTGTTTATACTTGTACTGAACTTTAGACACAGCTGACTGGGATCAACCACCATCTTTTGATCTTGATCTGGAAATAAATATGCCATTTGTTAAAATAATCAGTTTTGAAATATGTTTTTTATAAAGTCAGAAAGTTCTGATATTAAGCAAATTGTTTTGTATCAAATCTGTGATTTGTTTATTTGCTATGAAGAAAAAAAAAATGTTGAGTGCATATCCCCCAAGTGTAATGATTCCATATTTTTTTTGCCAGGAGTTGTACCAATAGTGCATTACACCTCCATGTGTTTTCCTGTATGGGTGTACTGGGACTTCTCAAACCTGGCAATTTTAGCTCTGAGGTTTATTCTAGAAAAAAAAAACATCTTTTGGCCACAACTACTTGCTGCTATAATAATAGTATACAGTCAAATCAGATCATATGATCAGCTATACTTCACTAAGCTACAGCTGATTTATCATATACATTAAAATTACTGCTTATTTTAGTGAATCAGATGCAGATTCATTTAAGTCACTTGACTATGTGCTTTGATAAATAAGAGTGGCTGTGCTGATCACAACTATAATATGTGGCTTTTTTTGTTGCTTATGGCAATGTAAAGAAATTTACATTCAAACAAGCCTGTTAACATTCAGACTAGCTACACACAAGGCTGCATCTTATACCCTAAACATCAAATTTAAAAAATAATAAAATACTTCTCATGAACAAGAATCTCTACACACCTTTTCTTTGTCCTTTTGCAGTTGTTTGTGAAGTTTCTTGGTCTTGTTCTTGGTGTGCTTGAGCTTCTCGCGCACTTCCACATCCTGGAGGTCCAACTGGGTGAATTTCTCCTTTTGGCTCTCAATGAACTTGGTCAGCTTGCTCACTTTCCTAAAGAGACAACACAATCCTTCACTAAGTTGAGAAACTTGAGCTCTGAACATGCCCATATTACCGTTTCAACGACAGCATAGGGTGGGGTAATGAAGCAAGTGTACAGGACAGGCAGCTCAACTCACAATCCTTTTAGTTGTGGGGATTCAAAAGAAACAATACACAGGGCCAACACCAGCAGCTTACTGATATACCAACTAAATATTGCAACGACTGTGCAACACCCCATGATGTATCTCAAACACACTTGGTGGGGGGTGGGGGTCAAATGAGTCAGGCCCTTTGCGATCTTACTTCTCCACATTCTTCAGGGCTTCATTCTTCCCCTTCATTTCCTCTGCAAGCTGGTTGCTTTTTTCTGTCAGTCCTTTGGTGTCTTCCTGGATCTCTTGTTTCTCTGCTTCCTTTTCAGCCACACGCTGGTGCAAATCATATCTAATATACACAGGGGGGAAAAAACAAGAAGAAATTGCAATCAATAAATAACTAAAAACAAAAAACATTTAAAAAAAACAAACAAAAAAGTCCCAACCATCCTCAGTTGCACCATTCACAACCTTGTTGGTCAAAGAGCCATTATCACAGTCAGATATGACCCGTTACCAATTTGTTAAATGTAAATAATGTAATTAAGCCATTTAACAGGTCTTAAAGCATAGTAAACATGGTAAATCCATGGAAAAGACTGGCCAAGAAGGTCAAAAAGTGAGTTTGTAAAGAGAAACCCAAGGGGCTTTTTTTTTGTCTTGTTGTTGTCATGCAGTGTTCAAACAACATCTGGCTCACTGATTGCTGCAGCCCTTGTACTCTTTAAAAATAATAAATGAGCAAACAACAATAAGTAATATATGCCGCCAAACAATAATTTATATTTTTAGCATAAGTAGAGATATTTGTAATATGCTAATGTTCTATACAAGCTCTTGATGTTATCCCCCATTAATGCGTGTTGTTTTTGAACTTTCACATAACCCAGAATAAACACTCAAATTGCTGCAATTTCTGCCATATTATGGGGGCGGTTTCACAGCAGAAGTGTAATCTCTGTGAACATAGTCATACACTCCAAGGGATTATGGCAGTCAGACTTGCTGATAGATTTCAGTTCGTAATTCACTCAGCAGCAAGTTCCAGCAAATTACCATTAAAATTTTAGGGCACAGGAGCAAATTAGCAGGAAGCCTAGAGCAAAATTAAGATGTTAGCGCTTCTCTTTCCCCCCCCTGCAACTTTCCATCAGATCTGAAATTACTGCATGCATGTGGACCTTACATGTAGAACTGGCACAGATGGCTTCTCTTCTTAAACATGTCATTCTCTAGGGTGAGAAATTCCACCGCTTTATTCTTTTCACCTTCCAGGGCGTTCTTCTCCTTCTCCACCAGCTTCACACGATTCAGCTGAAAATGCAGAAGCAAAATGTGACTTGCTTAAAATTTAATTAGACCATACTATGGCTGGTCAGAATGAATGAATCAGTTCATCAGTTATTTGATTAGTGGATTGAGTGATGGATTTTTAAACCAATATTCAAGAAAGTTATATAGTAATCTAAATCTAATGATGGTTTATTTTTTGGATATTTATTGTTGCAACAGATTAAGAGTTACATTCAACAATAAATGATGGTGTTCAAGATTTCTCTCATTAAAGCTAATTAAATTAAAAAAATTAAAAACGGCAAAAGAAACAACAACAACAAAAAAAAGCTAAATTCCCTGTATAATTTTAAATAAATTAATATCTATTTCCCACCCAAGCATTACTTATCCAAATCAGGTCATCTTCAACATATCTTCACATTTTCTTAAACTGATTTCCCTGAACATGCAGTTGAACAAAATCCTAATTCCTATTTACTACGTATCCTCTACACAGGGTCTAACACACTCTTAGAGGTTGCATATTCCCCTACTGCTCAACAGGCTGTACCTAGGCATGAGAACAGTTTTCAGAGTGTTGCCAAATTACTGATGTACCTCCTTTTTCCTTGCTAATTCCTCCTTATTTATATTCTTGCTGTGTGAAAGTTCAACTGTAGTGTGCTGGTCATGCAACTGGAATGGTTCCATTATTTCCAATTTCATTGTTATCACAATAGGTGGATAGAGCGGGTGTGATAAAAAAAAAAAATTATGATAGATTTATGTTTTTTTTCTTGTATACTAAAAGGCAAAAGTGGACACAGTCAGATCACACAAGCTGGATATTAGTTACATTACACCCCATATGACTTCCTAACATTTTCCTGTGGTCATCTGCAATAATACAATTACATACCCAAAACCCTTGTAACAACTTTCTGCAAAAGGCAATTCCTTTGGAGATCCGGTTATTGTGCACAATTTATCAGTTACTGTATTTACTTTACATTTAGGGCCTTCTATAACTCACTACAGTCATCCAGCACTTCAAGATTTAGATTAGGCTTTAGTCATCAATCTAAAGTCACTTACAAGTTAACAGAATTATTGTTTTCTTGGCATGAATCCTCGTGACATTTTACCTTGTGTAATTTGTCTTGTGCACCAAATGATCTGTCTACACAAATGCATTGCACAACTTACCCAAAATTTATTTTAAATAAAAGTCTAAAAGTTCCCAATGTGGATACACTTAGCAAAATATTGCAATAATTAAGTTCTTCTAAAACAATTCAAATAACACAACCATCACCAGTGCACTCACACACTATCCTGCTTCAGGCATGATGAATTTTCTTTTACACTTAACTGAGATCCAAGCTTAAGAAGAACAAGCTCACTGAAAATTGTTGCTAATGCAAGGTGTAAATGGAGCCAATAAACACAAAGAGTCCGAGTCTGACATACAAGAAGTAACGAGCAACAAGTATTTATGCTCTTCATCATCTTTCACAAAGAGGCTTGTAGTGACCAGAAAACTGTATCAGAAACATCAGTAAAACATAGCAGTGCTATTATACACACACAGTCTCACAAATAAATACAGCAAGATGCCATGTTCAGTGTGTAAGAATCTTCAGCCAGAGACCTCAGATAGCCCAGCACTATATTGATATATATATATTATGCATATATTCAATTATCATTTACTACACTTATAAAATTCATAAATGCAATTTTGTGATTTTCTTACTACAGTACATACTGCAATCGAAATCTAGCCATCATTAACAAAGTTAATTTTTAAAACTTCCAACAGCATGGTCTCCTTTCCCATCACATGGCTAACAAAGCTATGACATGAACACTGACTAAACTATAATTATTCACATCTCCAAAATATTCCCCACAAAGACTGAAAGCACAAACGCAAGTATGAATGACTTAAGAGATTCGAGCAGGTGTTTCCTCTCACCTTTTCCCCTCTCTGTTCATTCAGTAGCTCCACTCGTCTGCACAGTGTGTGGATGGGTTCTTTGAGTCGGCAGGAGCCAATTATGTCCTCCAGGTATTCCAGCATGCCTTCGTCATGCTCCGTCTGGCCTTTGGGCTTCATCATTGCAATCTGCTCCACTTCTCCCTGATGGAAATAGGCAGTCACACACATACACACAAATCTTAGACTAGTTCAGCCTACTCTCTAGCTGTCTTAAAAACATACAAGTGAACACAAAATAGGGCTAAATATATAAAAAGCGGCATAACAAGAGGCTGTTGAAATATACGATGCTTGTTTAAATGTGTATAAAATACATTCGAGCACATAACATACATTCATGGGCAAAATCAGAAATACAAACCACTGCAATTTTAAATATGCCAAACCATGCATGCCAACACATTTAAAAAGAATAATAATAAAACAAACAGGAAATCTAATAATTCCATGGCTTGTGGAAAGTGCATTTTACTCAAATCCTGGACTGAAATGATTCTTGCAATAAATAATTAATAGCACAGGACTTTTCTCTAAACTAAAAACTCAATATGAAGCTTAGTTTAGAGAAACTAACCTTAATTAACCTTATAAAGAAATAAGTGTGAATGTATTTCTGCATGCCAGGAGCAAAAACAAATAAAACAAAAGATAAAGGAGGAAAAAAAAAAAAAAAAAAAAAAAAAAAAAAAAACACACAGCAGATGAACATACAAATAAATTACTGTAATGATGTGTGCACAAGACCACAAAAAAATAATGAATAAATAAAACAAAAAACAGGGGTTTCCTTGTCCACATCAATGCATTTAAGCTACATTCCATAGGCATATTAATAAATGAATGTTTATGCAGGAACACAAAAATTCAAAATGATCCAAAATCATACAAACTGCTGAGTTGCATCAGAACATTCAACCCACAATATCAGCAATCTTAGTACAAGCTCAACAAAACGCAATACTTCATTGCTTTGTCACCAAAAACTTCTAAAATAAACCAATGAAAAAATGATTGACACAGAACAACTAAAATAAATGCAAAAAATGGCCACAAGACAATACAAATACAGCTCAAAGGAAAAAAACCTGAATGAGTGTGCATGACCCTGCCTCACTGAAGCAGCACAAGTAATATTGGGGTTAGACTGTATTTTCTCACACACCAATATTTACGTGCTGCTAAAGCGGGGAAGGCATAACGCAGAACTGTTGACCTCTGACCTTAATTGGATGGGTTGGATGAAAAATTCCAAATGATTTTATTTTTTTTTTTTTGGGTTTTTATCTTGAAATGCAGCAGCAGCTCCGGTTTAGCAATCCCCTTAAAACTCTAAAGCAGCAAATTATGGTTTGCACCTTTTTGGCAATGTTGAAAACCATGATGCGCTGCTATAGCAGTCTAAGGTCTGATGTCATGTCAGCTGCGGTCCCACTTAACTAAACATTTATTAAGGTAATACTTTAAAATTTTACAAGTTGCCCTTATATAAAAGAGGGCAGGAAAGGTCAGCAGCAAGAGCAGATAAAGTAATAATGGTATGGGTTAGACTTGTGTATAAAGGAAAAAGGAAATGCATTCTAGGAGAACAGACTAATTATTACCTGTAGAATGAGAAATCGGTTGTGGTCAAGGTCAATGCCATGGCTACGCAGCAAAGTTCCAACATCTTTGAAGGTCGCCTTTTTGCCATTGATGTGGTAGGATGAGGAATTATCTTTACCGGCAGTTCTTGAAACATAAAACTTGCTGTCAGGGATGACATCGTAGTCATCTCCTTCCTGAAATGGAGGAGGGGCACAGAAACAGCAGCACAGATCTTCAGCACATGCAGCAAACAACCCAAATTATTGGTCCAGCTGCATTAAACATGGTAAAAGTACAGAAATGCCAGCACCAGACCCCCTGTCAGACACACTCACCATGACTGCTCATTCGCATCTACCAAAAAAAGTCTTTGTGTATATATATATATATATATATATATAAATAAAAAATAATAATAATAAAAAAATAAATACACAAGGGGGGGTGGGGGTATAATCTCTCCAGATCCTTATGAGCAAATAATCCAAGGGGAAGTGTGGAATTCATTGTAGTGTGACAGTCACAGTAGCAATGAGCATACACACACACACAAACACACACCACATCTAAAAATAAAAACAGGGCCTCTTGTTTATAAAGAAAATAAACTGCACCATAAAGAACAAGGAGTATTTAAAAATATAAATTATTTTATAATAAATTATTACGTTATTTTTCCTGCTCATTTTAGAGAAAACTACCAGGTCCAATAGGAAGAAATACATTTGAACAAATTTTCTTTTAAGATGTGTTCTTAAAAAAAAAAAAAATAAATAAAAAAATAACCATAAACAAACAAACAAATATAGAGTACCACAGCTAACTTAGTCTTATGTGGTTTTCACTACTTTTAGTCTACACCTATATTTATCAGCTGGGTGTCTTCTATTTAAAAATACAAATTACACTGCACTTGAAACTACTAATGTCAGAGAGAGAGAGAGAGAGAGAGAGAGAGAGAGAGAATTAACAATTAAAATAAAAATCACAGCATCTAAATAAAATATCCACATATATTTTAGAATATTTTGCTGTCTTATGGAAGCACAACATTTGACTACTTTTTTTTTTTTTTTATACCTTGTCGACAATCTTCTGAAAGTGCACCTCTACAGTGCAGCTCTGGATGTCCTTGTGTCCATCAGAGCTGTGGATAAGCACAGACAGCTTTTTGGATCTGATTTTATTCGCTCTGTATCCAAATACGAAAAGCATCGAGTCGATCACGTTGGATTTCCCGCTGCCGTTTGGACCGATGATACAGGAAAAGCGCTGGAAAGCAATACAAGGGACGAGATTAAAAACATGTACATAAATGAAAAAAAAAGGAAAAAATAAAATGAAGATGTTCCATGTCTTGAGCCAGGGTGCCTTTAAGCTGTTGAATAAATTCCACCTCTCATTACAGATGTAGTTTATAAATTGATTAAAATATTAGGCTAATTATTTAAATTTGTAGAATATTATTCCACTTTTTTGGGACCCGTTCAGAGCTTTTATGCATGAGCTTTTTCTTCACCAACAAACATAATGACATTTATAGCACTGCTTGTTTTTGAGGGTTGGATTTAACTCTTTCAGTTCATTTGTGCAGACAAAGTTTAATAACTAGAAGAACTCAATAATAAATGGAATTATAAAAAATGGTAATGCTGGGTTGTGATTTCCACCACTAAATAATACATAAAATAGCAGATCCCTTGGGTGTGCTTCAGGGAGTCCTGGGGGTCTCAGAGCCACACTCTTAGAACAAGAGGTGTAAAAATTTCACATCCAATCTTCAACAACATATATAGAGCTAATGGTAAGGACAAAACCAAAATGGAGGGTGAGAAATAAAGTGAAAAAAATAAATAAAATAAAAATACACCCCAGGACACTGATCACTGATCAAGTCTATAAAAAATGAGTGTCCATGATTATGGAGTGTCTTAAACTTCATGACACGAGTGTGTAATTCCATGACATGTACATATTACGTTTTAATACCGACCACCAAAAGAAAAAAGTTCCCTGTAAACATTAAAAGTTCACCAGTGGTGTACCTTATGGAAAGGGCCCAGGATCTGCTCCCCAGCGTATGATTTGAAGTTCCGATTGACAATGTGCGTGATCATGAGGCGGGGAGCGCCCGGTTCGTTGGTCATCGCGGGGGGTGGAGGTGGAGAGATGCTACCGAGAATCTCCTCCAGGCTCCGGTTATCCACCGCCTCATCAGCGGCATCTGTACCGGTGGGAAACACGGCAACTTTTATTCCGCACCATTCAGTTCCGTATGTGGACGCGCGAGTTGGGGGAGGGGTGCACAAACAAAACAAAACAAAACAAAAACAAACAAAACGGGCAAAGTGGAGGAAAAAAAGGGGTGCACTTTAATACTTAAGTGTGTTAACACGCAAAAAAAAAACGGGTTAACAAACAAGAGCGACTTCTGATTATTAATATTAACATGCACATTAGCAATGGGGCGTCACGAATGTTTTTTTTTTTTACAATATCAGTGTTCATGGGAAAAAAAATATATATACATATAGTTTGAGGCTGATAACTCGGAAAAACGACAAATAACAAATACAGTCGTGCAGTTATATGAGAACTAATAAGACGCAGCCTATTTTCTCACTATAATGGACCAGCGACTGTGCAACAATAATGACACATCACTCAAATGAAAGTCAAAGTCAGAGCCCCGACTAGACATGGACACACGACCACCGTTTCACAAAGTTTACCCAGCCTGTTGAAAACTCATCGTTCTGCCGATCACAATAATAATAATAATAATAATAATAATAATAATAACCACCCTTTGTTTCTTACCAGGAGTGCGCGGTGCGTCCTGATCCTCTGCGCGCACTTCTTCTCCGTGACTCTTTATTTCCTTCATCTCATCACCCGAGTCATCCCGCGACCCTTTCCCCCGGGGCTTCGCAACCGACGAGCTTTTGGTCGTTTTCGAGGGCATGTTAGAAATCTGACGGAAAAAGCATAATCACTGACAATCAGGAGCAACAGATCCGATAAACCAGAGTGTCGATCCTCGACGGTCCCGGTGCTCATCCATCCTTTTATCGGAATAATAATGAAAAAGAAAAGAGAAGAAAGGAAAAAGAAAAAGGTGCACACTCCGACAACAAAAGCAAGCATCCTTGGATTGGATAGGGGACGTGCTTCAGCGTGGATCCACTCGACTATTTTCTTGCACTCCACACACACACACACACACACACACGCGCGCGCACAACAAACTTGGGTCTTTGTTTGTTGTCAGTGCACAGAGAACCTACGTTCATGTAAAAAAAAAAAAAAGCACACACACACACACAGAGCTAGTTCTTTTCACAAGTTCACGCATAGGTTTTAAAAAAAGTTCCATAAACAACCATAAAAAAAATAATGATAAATAAATAAATAAAAAAACACACACACACACGCGCGCGCTACAACTTCCTTATAATTTGGTCTGACAAAAGTAATCAAATCAGCCACAAGCCAAGTCTAATTCAAAAGTAGCGAATTCTCCACCCCACCCCGCAAAATATGGTTTTGTGTTGCATGATGGCCAACTACTACTACACACACACACACACACACACTTCCTTACACACACACTTCAGTGCTGAGACAAAGCGCGAGCTGCCACAACGACGAAAACACACATGGTGACGTTTCTGTCAACTCCAGGCAGGACGCACTAATGGACGCTGCCAAACACGCCATTTACTCAGCGTTAGCCACATTTACTGCCTCACACCATCTATACATACATCCTTGACGGCATTTTCACATAGGATACATGATATATATA
>JANCOA010000025.1:9065982-9080925 GCA_024363135.1 Leptodoras oyakawai | reverse complement strand
GCCCCACCCGGGGATCGAACCCAGGTCCTTCTTGCTGTGAGGCGACAGCGCTATCCACTGCGCCACCGTGCCGCCCAGTAACTGCTGTAAGTGTGGTAAAAGCTTTGAGTTAGTGCTCATTCAAGTGTGTAACACATCTCTCAAAAGATGTGTTAGGCATTTAAAGATTTGTTGATAGACATTTGATAGAAAGATGAGTTGTTAGACATGCAAGGATTTAAAGAATTTTGAATTCAGGGGAACACACTTCAGTGACTACTATAAAGTAGATATGGGGAGACATCCATGGTGCAGAGAAAGGAGAGTGCACTACCAGAGAGGAGTGAACAACAGTAACAGTCTTCTCAATGGTTAACATTCTTAACATGCTAGAGTAATATTAATCAGAAGCTTCTTCAATGCTGGCTACCCAGAGAGGGTACAGTAACCAGGCAACCCTTTCAAACAGCAGCATCATGCCAGCGATGGGTTGCCCTGGAAACAGGTGACTGAGTGTGTGTAATGGACCATGAAAGCGACATGTCCAGGTTAGTGGACGTTCTTGTCTCTGAAAACACGGCCTCCCGGTGTAGGTCATTACTGACGCAGGAGACATTAAATCCTGCATGGCTGAGCTCACCAATCAACCTAATCTTCTGGATTATTATCATAATGTAATAGAGCTGTAATAGCAGTTAAATGTGTTCTCTTCACTACTGTCTACGGAGTCTAAGAATTCCATCAGGTATGAATAAAGAGCTAAAAAAAAGAGCTTTGCTGGCTCCAGAGTGGTGCCAGAGTTTTGTGTGGTCAGGATTCTGAGACGTATACCAAACACGTCCAGGGAGAAAGTGAAATAAAACATAACGCATTTTCAGATTGCCTTGTTGCAGTCTTTGCAGAGCGCCTGACACGTGGTCTGTTTTAGTTTGCATTGTTCGGTGCTTTGTATTTAAAAAAAAGAAATCATGCACTTGCATGTAAGACAAGCCGCATTTCTGAAATGCAGCTGCTAAGGAGTTTGCCATATGCTGTTTTTACTGTGAACCTGTGTTTAAAATGATCCACCTCTCATGAATTCCTATCTACAATGAGTAATTTAGTTGTACTATTATGTAGCAGTAAAAGAAGAAATAAAATAATTACTAGCTACTCCTACTACTAATGCTAGCTTATATTGAACCATTTTTATTGCATCAGTTATTACAACACAATACACTGAAGTACCAGGAAAACTGGTATACCAGTTAATACTTGGTAGGTCCCCCTTGGGATGTTGGAGGGAACACTGCACAGCCTCACACACCCTTTAAATGGTCGTATGTGAAAATCCAAACTGTGTTTCTACCTTCTGAACTGCTTTGGTCCATATCATAAGCTCCAACTATTAAATCGTGTTGAAAATCGTGATAACTTCCTATTCTCATGACAGAAACAACTCTAGAAGATGTCTATAGCTTTATATAGATATATAGATATAGTTAGTGTTGATATGTATTTTGAATAGGTTCCTAGAAGAAGATTTTCTGTGTACTTCAGTGCACATTTTATCACCTTATTCAAACACATCTTTCTTTGTATTTCAAAATGCACTTGGCAGGGGTTCCCCATGCCAGCCCTTACGGCCCTGTGTCAGATTTTCCCTACTCCAAACAGACCTGATCCGGCTCATCAACCAACAATCAGCTCTGTGCATAAGAGTTGCTGAGCTAGGATCTCTCTTTGTGTTCAAAATCCAGCCTTATCTGCAAAGACAGATAGATAAGCGTTTATTTAATATATTAGCCTTGACTTGTTTAAGATGGAATCAGATAACTCCCTATACCTGAACAGATCTTTATAATATACAGATGAATCCAATATTGTGACTAAGCCTATCCTGTCAGCTTTCCTGGGAACGCCGGGAGGCGTTGCTCTCTGTCTGCTCAGCTCATTGTGGTTTAAAATTGTGTCGAGACATCCACTTTTAATGATGTCCACCCGCTCTCGTTGCTTCCATTTCGGCTTTGATTTGGAGGACAGGCCATCTCGGTGACAGCCGGCGAGAGTCAGTCATAAAGGAATGGAGAATAAAAGGGGAGAATAAATCTGTGGGGGAATGAAAGAGATGAGAGAAAAAAAAAAATCCACGCAGCAAGATGAAATACTCCTGTTTTTTGTCTCACTTTTGTCACTCTCTGAGAATGTGTGTCAAAAAGTGATGGTAAGATAGTGTATGATGACAACGCTAACCAATAATACATCTGTGAAAAAAGCTGATCATAAATATAGATGAAAGTACAGCATGACCCAAAATCAATCATCAGTGGTTGAAATGATTATGATGGGCTTGACATTCATTTAAACCATTAAAACAGAGGATGTGGGATTCTCATCACATGTCCTTAATATTAGATTTGTTATTAGCTAGAAAGATAAGAGTCAAAGAAATTTTACATCAAGAGTTTTTAAAGCTTAAAAACAGCCGAACTCTGATTATAAAGCACATACAGAATTTGTAGTGAGTGCCCAGAATACTGAACCTCAGCCTTTGATGAGTAGTGAGGAGGTGTTTTATTCGTCTTGTACAGAGATTCTAATTGATATTGCTACTTATAAGGATAAATATGTTAAAATTAGATCACGGCCACGGCTGAATGATGAGATTTGTGTTTTTAGACAGAAATGCAGATGGAAGAAAGACAAACGACGGATATTACTGAACATTTTGAAAACTAGTCTATGCAAGTTTCGAGAGGCTGTACAAACTGCTAAAGCTGATTATTTTTCAAGACTGATTGCAAAAAATGGTGATAAGCCAAAGGTCTTGTTAATATGATAAATTCTGTGCTCTTATCATTCCAAAGCATCTGTAGAAATATGTAAGGATTTCTTCAAATGCTTCATAAGCAAGGTTGACCAGATGAGGTGCCATTCTACACCCAGGCAAAATGAACCATTTGTTCATGAAAGAATGTACAGTTGGAAAGATATTGTCCCCCAGACATGAAAACCACCACCTCTCCTCTTTCTGTTATTCCTACCTGGCTTTTAAAGGAAACATTTGATGTGTTACCCTGTGATTTAGTAAGAGTTATAAACACTAGTTTCACTATAGCTACTGTCCCTAAGTCTTTTAAGCATGCAGTAGTCCAACCAGCGTTTTGGATCATAGCCTGTCTGTGTAATTGTCTCTAAACTATCAATTTTATCTAAAATGCTTGAAAAATTATTTTAACAATCAGCTTACAGATTTGTTGAATAAGAACGTCATTTATGGACCTTTTCAATCAGGTTTTAGATCTTTGCACAGTATGGAACCTACAAGTGACAAATAATCTCTTAGTGGCTAGGGACTGGGGTGATTGCTCTGTGCTGGTTTTGCTGGATTCATCATCTGCTTTTGATACGGTTGATCATGCTATTTTAACTGAGTGGTTGGAACAATGTGTAGATATAAAGGGTTTGGCATTGAACTAGTTTGTGTCTTATCTTACTGAACTGAACTGTTTCCGTTAACAAAACCAACCAGTCAGTTGTGAGGTTCTCCAGGGGTCAGATCTAGGACCATTATTATTTTCTCTATAGCTTTTGCCACTGAGACATATTATTCCCAGATATGATGTGGCTTTTCTCTGCTATGCATTGGTTAATGATAATCAGTGCTCCTTGATGAAACCAGAAGATTGCGTCTCGGATATCAAAAGGTGGATGGACAATAAGTTCTTACAACTAAATGATAGTAAGATGGAGGCTGTCCTAACCTTAACCCTCACGTAAAATATTTTCACATAAAAATTTCTCTCTCAACGTGATTTAGAGGAAGTAATTCATGCTTTTATTTCCTCTTGGCTGGATTACTGTAATGGACTATGTTTAGGATTAACTCGGGAATCTGTTAGCCACATACAGCTGGTTTAAAATGCTGCAGCCCATTTCTTAGTGTGTGCAAAGGAAGGAAATCACATCACCCCCATTTGGCTACCTTTGTATTTTAGGATACGACATAAAGTCTTATTGATAGGTTTTTAAAGCCTTAATGGCCTTGCTTCCTCCTAGACCAAGGATTTGCTTTGTTACTAAGAGTCTTAAGATCATCATCTCAGTTACTCCTTTCTGTTCCACAATCCAGACTTAAGCAGAATGAAGAGCTTTTCAACTGAAGCCCCAAGACTCTGGAACAGCCTATCTAGTTGCCTAGCTGGTTTTAAAACTAGATTGAAAACTTCTTATTATTCCCTGGTCTTGTTGGGTTGTGCATATGGTACAACTTGATGTATGGTAATGGTACCATCTCTAGGGTTTACAAAGAATGGTCTGAACAAATGAAATATCCAGTGAGTGGCAGTTCTCATGTTAATGTCAGAGGTCAGAGGAGAATAGCCAGATTGGTTTGAACTGATAGAAGGGCAACAGTAACTCACACAACCTCTATGATGAACATCTGATGATTAGGCAGAAGAGCATCTTTGAACACACAACACATGGAACCTTGAAGCAGATGGGCTACAGTAGAAGAAGACCACACCGGGTGCCACTCCTGTCAGCTAACAACAGGTAACTGGAGCTACAATTCACACAGGCTCACCAAAACCGAACAATAGAAGACTGGAAAAATGTTGCTTGGTCTGATGAGTATTGATTTCCGCAGCAACATTCTGATAGTAGGTCAGAATTTGATGTAAACAACATGAAAGCATGCCTTGTATCAGTGACTCAGGCTGGTGGTGGTGGAGGTGTAATGGTGTCTGGGAAATTTTCTTGTCACACTTTGGGCCCTTAATACTGATGGATGATCGTTTAAACTCCACAGCCTACCCGATTATTGTTGCTGAACATGTCCATCCCTTTATGACCACAGTGTAGCTGCCTATCTGATGGCTGCTTCCAGCAAGATAACGTTCCATATAACAAAGCTCAAAGATCTCAAACTGGCTTCTTGAACATGACAATGAGTTCACTTTACTCAAATGGCCTCCACAGTCACCATGTCTCAATCAAACAGAGCACCTTTGGGATGTGGTGGAACGGGAAATTCGCATCACGGATGTGCAGCTGACAAATCTGGATGTCAATATGGACCATCTCTGAGGAATGTTTCTAGTACCTTGTTGAATCTATGATCTATGCCATGTAGAATTAAGGGAGTTCTGAATGCAAATGTGGGTCCAACACAATAATAGCAAGGTGTACCTAATGAAGTGACCGATGAGTGTATGTACTGTATGTACACATTAAAACCACCTTATATCTTTGCATCTACACTCTTTGTATCTACACCTTGTATCTACACTCTTTGTCCATTTTATCAGCTCCACTGACCATACAGGTGCACTTTGTAGTTTTACAGATAGAGATTGTAGTAGATTGCAGTGTGGTGATGATTGTTGTGATGGTAGGATTGGATCCGACATTGCAATGCTAAAGTTTCTAAACACTGAGGACTCAGAGGACACTGTTGGCTGGATATTTTGGTTGGTGGACAATTCTCAGTGGATAGATGGAGGTAATTATTGATTTAGTGGATGGACGATTTATGGATTATGAGCATAGATTTGCAGATGGGTATATATACATATACAGTATGTGTCCACAAACCCCCAAATATTTATGGACTGATAGTTGGACAGATGGACCGATCAATAAACGGATGAATAAATGTACTTATTTAAATACATATCCATCAGTCTATCCAACAAGCGGCTCAGCAATCATCAAGCTGAAATCTATGTCTTGTCCACAATCAACAAATTAGTGTGCTCATAAACCTATCCAGCCCTTCTTCCATATATCCATCCATCCATCCATAAATCCATGTTTATTTATCCTTACATTTAATTACATATCCGTCTACCATACCATTAATTCATCCCTAATCACGGTGACTGAATGACAGTCATGAGCATATAATCATCAGTCTTGTTGTATAATCTGAAAGGGCGCATGCAGGATCTGTGTTGAATTGTAAGTATAAGGTCATGCTCACAGGGACAACAAAGTAATTACTATCTCCGATAAAACGCCACTCCGTCTGCCCTCTATAAATAATCAGAATACATCACAAGAAACTGCTACCGATCAATTGCAGCGTTAATTGTTAATGGATGAGGGTATAAACACATGCATACATATGCAGATTCACACACACACACACACCCATACATTCTCCCCCATACCTAAGGTTATCCTTGAGTCTTATCATCGTCTGGATGCGTGCAGATATATACACATGCTAAACACATGCTCCATTGATCAGACTCTAAAAGCTGATGGCGATCTCAGCACCTCCCTCAGGTAGGTGTCCTGTTATATTGCCTGATTGTAGATAGGCTTCACCTATGATTAGCCATGTGCTAATCAAGAGCAATTAATCTGCTAATGAGAAGACCTTATCTGTCAGTCTATAATTGGTAACTGTGAAACCTGACTAGGGCATAAAACCACTGACCTCCAAATGACCAGCACACACACTCTTCAGATTACTGATGGGACTTTGCTATTCTGGACACACATGTTTATATGCTTGAAAACACAAAGTCATCTACACATGGTGTCCATATTCAGCTATCTTTAGTATCTAGACTTCATTGTATTCTCGCTCTCTCTCTCTCTCTCTCATCATATGAGAATATCATGTGTGTGAAGGAATGTAACAGAGAGCTTTATTGCCTGATACTAATATTGCTCCTTGTATTTCCACTAAACTCAATGAATCCAACACAGGGCCAGAAGATGTCAAATCTATATTGAGAGAGAGCAGAACGGTAGATCAGCTGCTATTAGTGCTCATCTGTATATATGCGCTGCGCTGATACTGTCTGTATTTACATGCAAAACATTGTGTTCAGCCTGAATGCCTTCATTCTGATCAATGAGTCCCTAGTGACAGCATTCTGCTGGAAATCTGTTTATTACATGCTAACCGTAAATAGAGATTTAGTAGGTGGGTGAGCCATACCTGTCAGTGCTGATGATGAGCTTACCAAATTGCATCAAAATCAATTTATGACATACAGCATCCACTTATGTCTCAAGGGCATAATTTTACACTGACATTCCAAAAAGACAGAGATCCTTGGTCACTTTTTCACAGCATTTCTTTTGTTCAGTTTACTGGATATTCAAAGCTCGCATTCGGATCATTCCAGAATACATTACTGGATTACTTAGTGGACTATCCATCTCACTGTACTGGAGATTTTCATGTCATTTTATTCCTAGATCATTAGACTAAGGTAGTGAAGACTGAATGACTGGATATTTGCATAATGTTCATCATCCTAGTGTCATTATATTAAGTATGAAAAAATAAAATTCATTGTAGTGCGGCCTCTGACATTATTAAAGTGATCACACTCATTAGGATTTTAATGACCGGAGGTTTAGTTGGATGGGTGGCACAGTCTTATCACGGTTAAAACCAACAGCCTAGCAGATTAAAATGGCTGTGTGCCCAGCTCTACCCTACACTACCCCCAGTAAAAGACACAGCTCCTTAATCTTAAAAACCACCAATGATAAATTTACACCAGTGAACATAACTGACAAATCCCTTTTGACGGGAAGCTCCTACCCACTATCCACTCAGTAAATGATCTCAGAGCTTTTGCATTGTCAGAACTGCCACTTATGTTATTTGAACTGCCATTCATGCCCAGCTGCTTCGAAGACTGTCTGTATATGCAACCGAACAATGATGTCAACATTTAATAGCAAAGAGGACTTCACTGAAAAGTCACCAAGGCACCAGAGTGAAGGTCAGTGCTCACGATGTGATGCAGTACAGCCATGGCTGTCTCGAGAGGAGCTGCTGAAAAATACAGTAAACATAATAAATATGGTAAAATAAAGCAAACAGCTCAGGATGGCTGCGGAATAACCGCCAACGGTCCCTGGCAATGACCTTCACAAGCGTATAATAGCTCTGTGCTCAAAACATTAGTCAGACGCTTTAGGGTGTTTTTCCAATGACTCCCACTAATGACTAAAACTATGATTATTTGTAGAAATCATCACCATGATATCCAACATGCCAACGTTGAGTGTTGCTGCTGCTTTTTCCTGGAGTCAGGCTGAAAAAGAACATGGTGTACAAACAAAGTGCAATCAAAACGGGGAAAAAAAAAATACGCGTGGAGATGCTAATAGTGCTTTGGGCAATTACAACGGCTTCACTTGCCTCAGTAACGCTGTCTCAGACAAATGGGTGGCTGCATAAGCACTTTTATGCTTCACTGATTTCATTTGCCAGCATGCTCTGTCCTATCATGGCAGCTCTGTCTGTTAGGCTCGAACCACTCAGTGACCGGATCCAAAATCAATACTTGTCTTCATTTGGGAACTGCGATTGATACATATGGTGGAATCTCGGTGTGTCTCAATCAACCTCAACCGGAGATTATTGTTTGAGGTTATGATTTGGTTTACACAGCTGGGCAAAGCAAATTTATTTTCATATATATGGGCTGTATTCGGATTTGCCAAAAGTTAGGTCAGATGGGAAAGTATTCAGAGTGGTGCTCTGCAAGAGTACACAACTGCCATATTTGTCTTGAGCAGAGGTGCTGTCTACTCAATATAAAAATAATCAAATATAAACATTTATATGATGGGATAAAGAAGAAAATGGCATAGACAGTTCATTGTGCATATGATTGTATCATGTGAGGAGTGACATGTTGTTCAATTAATAAAATAGTCAATACTTTTGGGTCAGTGCAATGCGCCATCCTGAAAATACGACCGTGGTTTGAAGGATAAGCTGACCGAGTACACGTCTGCTATGCTTACAGGTTAGTATTGTTCATAATTTTATCTATTTAAGATCCATCATGGATTCATGTCAATTCAAACTATGCTACATTTCTTCCAGAACAAACAAGCTATACAGGACAAGTGCTTCGCCTTCAGCTTGTGGGGTTAAACTGGGAACCTATAGCAGGAATACAGGTGAAAATGTTCTGCGATATTTCCTTCACTGCTCCCTGACATCACACTGGGCTATTTCAACCCAAAGCTCATGGTTTTATCATGGTACAAGAAGCCGACACCAGCAGCCATGAGGTGAGCACCGCCTAGAGAATACTAAAAATAGAATTAAGTGCCTGAGCTCGCCTGAGCAAGCAAGACAGGGAACAGGTCACATCTGCTCACCATGCTAACCCTGAATGCTTCTGGCTGAATGTGACCTCCATCCAAGTGAGCTCATCACTAATATCTTAGCCAGGGAAAAGATACAATTGTTTTTGTTGACTTGCCTGTTTGTCTGTATATCTGTCCATTATTCTGGGTTTTTCTTGTCTTGTGCACGGGCAGCTAAAGCTGTTACTGCTATTTTGTCATCTATATCTTTAGAAATATAAATTCTCAGCATTCTCAGCCAAATGTTCTGTTAGTTTTTGGACAATATTAGGTTACCTATTTTAAAATGTAGTTAAGTAAGATACAATTAGCATAAATATGTTGAAGCTACCATTTATGTTTGATACGATCTCATCTTCAGTTTACAAATATTAACCAAACCACTTGTTATGTACAGCTGCTCCGCACTATTACTTACAGCAGTGCTACTGCCAAATGGTAAAAATGGTTTAATCTTTAAAAAAATAAATAAATGGAATTATTCTTAAACATGAAATGACTGTGGCAATGGGCAGGACTAAAGTTTGGTACATAAAAAAAAAAAACCCATTTCCAGAAAAGTTGTGACACTTTCTAAAAATGCAATAAAAACTGAAATCTGTAATTCATTCACTTGAACCTTTAACTCTATTTGTTTAATATAAACACATCTAGAAATTGATGCCTGCAACATACTCAAAAAAGTTGGGACAGAGGCAAAATAAGACAAGTAATATAACTAACACTGTTCTGGAAGGCTCATCTGGTAACATGAGTATAAAAGAAGCATCCATCAAAGACATAGCCTTTGTAAGCAAGGATGGGTCGTGATTCACCACTTTGTGCCAAACGTCATGAAAGAATTGTCATTAATATCAAATACAATGTTTCTCAGTGCAGGATAGCAAAGAATTTGGCTTTTTCGCCATCTATGGTTCATAATATCATGAAAAGATTCAGGGAGTCAGGGGAAATCTCGGTGTGTAAAGGCCAGGGCGAAAACTGCTGCTGACTGTGACCATCTAGCCCTCAGGTGGTGGTGTTTGAGAAACCATCATGCTACTGTGATGGACACAGCCACAGCCACAGCCGCTCTGGAGTGCTTTTGAAAATCATTGTCACTTAACACAATCTACTGCGGCATCAAGAAATGCAACCTGAAACTGTATTATGCAAAGAGGATGCCAGATATTAATTCTCTGGGCTTTTCAGCTTGTTTTTGGAAAAAAAAAGGTCATCGGATTTTATGTGCTAAAGATTAAAAACACCATACAAACTGTTACCAAAGAAAAGTGTAACAACCAGCATCTGTGATTGCATGCGGGTACATCAGTGCCCACAGCATGGGTGATCTGTATATATATGTGAAGGCACCATTGATGCAGAGGCTTATACTGGTATTATGGAGAGACATATGCTGCTGTCAAGATGATGTCTTTTCCCAGGAACTCCATGTCTGTTTCAGCAGCACAATGCCAGGCCTCATTCTGCACGGGTTACAGGAGCATGTGCTTGACTGGCCTGCCTGCAGTACAGCTCTGTCTCCTTATAGATGTTCTGGAAATGGGCTTTGTACATATGTTTGTCATATTTCTGAATTTGACATTTAATTAATTACATATTGAAATAAATCCATACATTTTAGCTGCTTTCGGCAGTCAGTATGTCTGGATCTTTCATTGGAGTCTGAATGGCAACTTTTCTATTCATTTTCACTTTTCACTTTTGGGGGTCGAAAAGAGATGTGTGTTGAAAACTTTGTATAAAAGTGTTTCTCAAGAGTTTCTCAAGCTGCCACACTTTTATGTCAAAGTTATTACAAATACGTGTGCCTCTGACTTTGTACTCAAACCATACTAAAACATTTTTTATATATGTTGCAGTGATCTGTGGTGGTGCTTCCGGGAAAAACATTCCCTCTTGACTTTTTCTTGACCCTCTTGAGAAAAAACAGAGTAGTGTATAGTATGCTCCTTTAGATCCTCTCCCACTGGGACTGAAATGTGTTATGGTTGTCAAGGAAGGAGCCACAGAGGAAGGAACAGTAGCAACCGCCTGCTGGAGAGAGGAGGATGAGAGAAGGAGAGACAAAAGAGAAAGGAGGGGATCCCCTGAGGGAAGGTCTAAAGGTGCAATAACATGTATGACACACATCTCCCCAAAGCCATGATGACTTTATCCAGTTCCTTGTAATGTGGAAGAACTGCTGGATTTAGTCATCACGTTTTATTTAAAAATAAACATTTTCAGTGAATTCATTATCGTTAACATCTGGTGCTGAAAGCATGACTGTTGGCTATAACTGTTGGTTGAGACCTTGTGTAATAAAGCATACGACTTTGACGTTGCTGTTGCTCTGGCCTCTCTGGGGGGGGTCTGACTGGGTAGCCATGGAGATGCAGTGATTTCCATCTCTTCATACAAACACAGGATTCCCTGGTGGAACCAAGTGGGATATGGTCTGTTCGTGTCAAAAGCTTGTTAATATCATCACAAGAGAGATCACGGTGAGGCAGAAGGCTGGAGGTTTTCCATGTCATGGGCTATGCGTGAGACGGATTGTGCCCATGCAAGCAATGGGACCAGCTACTTGGCCAGAGGGTGAGAAAAAAAAGAACAATAAAGTAGCAGGGTTGATGTGTGTATCTGTGTGCAGGGGAAGGGAGGATGGGGGTGCTCTGGAGGTATTTGTAAATGTAATAATCAATAAAAGACTTTGCTTTGCTTAGGGGAAATAAGAAACAGTTAAAGAGACAAAATCATTAGGGAAAAGTGCTGGCATTCTGGCTATTCCAAGAAGCTTATATCAGATATTTATTGAGGTTATGACTTAAACACTGACACAATCCTGGCAGTATTTCATTTGATATTTTTATTATATGAACTAAAAAATTGTGAAAAATAAATACGAGCCCGCTTTTATTTATTAGATTATATCTGACATACAGTATCAAGGTACTAAAAATTAATCTGGCCATAAATAGAGTTCACATAACCACATGGAGGTGAGGATGGAAATTGATTCAGATTTTGTCCATTTTTATACACAAACACACAAAACAACAGTCCCCACTTACGTAACTGTCTCTCTTTGCTTATGTAATAGCATTCATTTTAGTAATATATATAATTCAAAGGGAATCTATGGGACCATTTTTCCTCCATAGACTTTATTTTATTTCAAGACTTCAAGAGTGTTTTTCTGAGGCTTCATCAGACACCTAGAGCATGATTCACCTCCATGGATCTGGGGTAACTGTAGCCTGTTAAATGCTTTTCTTTTTATTAGTTCGCTGCTGCAGCATTCGCGTAAATTAGGATGCGTTTCATGGAAATTAGAACTTGTGGTGTGTTATATGCATTGGACATGTAAATGAAGACCAACTTGTGCGAGACTGCATACGCACAGCTGAAGCCGATTCGTCATTTGCACTCAGAAATCGCCGCTCGTTTGGTGGTGTATGACAGATTCGTGAACCAGGCTCCAGAATGATTTTTGAATGTTGATAGTATTTCAAATCAGAAAACATGAATCATTTTTATTTCATATTTCATGCATGTTTTGCCTATTCACTTAAAGGTACAAATAACTATAGAGATGATGGTTTTAATTGATTTGTATCTCCTGACCGGGAAGACATGTCACATTTATCTGCTACAAAACCTCAAGAAAAATTTGATTTCTACTGCTGTAAGTGGGTGATAGACTGTAAAGAAGCTCAGCGACTGTTAGAGACAAGTCCATTCATTAAAAGGAGCACAGAAGCTTAGCCTTATGTCAATCAAGGGACCGGAGAGCATGACACAAGTAGAATGCACAGAAAGTCTGCAGAATACTGGCAATACTGATATCAGTATCCGACTGAGTGCAAGTCAAATGTCATCATGAAGAGAACAAGTAAAGAAGGAATTTGTGGTGATGGAGCATATAGGTGATGTGATCGAAGTGATAGGAAACCATAGGTGTAACTAGTGGATCAGAGAAACATGGTTTAACAAAAACAGACAAAGTAACTGGGGGGGTCTCCTAAACCCTGAAGCTGAAACTGAATCTATGAATCTATGAATGTAATCTAACTAGATATAAATACAGATACAAGCTACAAAATGCAATCTTTTATTTTTTTCATTGATGGTTGACTAGAGATGTGCATCTGGACTGGTCATAGTGCAAGAGTTCTGCAAGCAGGAGGTTTTTACTTTTGTGTCAATGAACGGTTAAACGGTACAGCATGTGGGACAAAGAAAGACCACATTCCTTAACATGAATGCAAGTTGCTGTGTAATGCATTTAGCATTCACTTATTCCTGTTTAGTAACTGTTTAAATTAGACTAGGGTGTTTTATTTTCACAGACCATGCTAACCGTGCTGGGATTTGATACCAGGGGGGTTTCTGTGTTTTCAGGGGCATAGTGGTATATATCAGGGATACATCAGGGATTACTTTAAGTTGGTGCATGTCCAATGCTTTGTTGGGAAAGAGATGGCAAAAAGATGCACTATGTGTTTCTTTGACACATGCAACCTACCTAAACATTGCTGCAGACCTCCTCAAGTACACCCCTTCATGGCAACAGTATTCCCTAATGGCAGTAGCCTTTTTCAGTAAGATAATGTACCCTGCTACATGTCAAAAATTGTTCAGGAATGATGCCCCACCTCACAGGCCTAGAAGGATCTCATGCCATATACCACAGCACATCTTGCGGGGTCTGTCAGAGTTGTTGCAGAGTTGCTAACACGAGGACAGCCTAATAATATTAGGCAGGTGCTTTTTAAAGTTATAGCTGAAAAAGAAAAAAAAACATTCATGGTCTACAACTGTACTGATCACATGATAGCAGTAGGTAGGTGATAAAACCTTTTCTGATGTTTGCCACACCCCTTAATTTGAAATACAGTATATATATATATATATATATATATATATATATATACAAATCAGCCTTTCAACATATTATGGATTATCCTCTCTTCAGCCATGCTGCACATCTTTACATAGAATACATTACTTTGTCATATAATCCATACAGCATATTTTGTAGGCCTGCTAGAGTTGGACCACTATGAAACAACTTCATCATAATTAATGTCACAGAACACTTCAGCTACCTCCCAGATGCCTAAAAGACCCCTTATTGCATTCTTAAGTGTTAATGGACAGCACCACCTGTCCCAGATGAACTATATCACATGTCAGTGTCACTAATTCTGCCACATGGAGGGCAGACAGACCTCAACTGCAGTCATGCAACCCAATAGCTGCTGTGATCGGGTGGCATGAGACACGCAACTGTCAGACAGAGAGAGAGAGAGAGAGAGATAGAGAGAGAGACAGAGAGAGAGAGAGAGAGAGAGAGAGAGAGAGAAAGAGATAGAGAGAGAGACAGAGACAGAGAGAGAGAGAGAGAGAGAGACAGAGAGACAGAGAGAGAGAGAGAATAGGGGTAATGTATGTGACCATGCTGATATTTTCTCCATTGATAATAAATTACATACGTGTGTGTGTGTGTGTGTGGGTGTGTATGTGTGTTTGAAGCATGTTTTTATATCTTTGTAGGGATCAAATTACCCCACAAGGATAGGAATATCTAATGTCCCCTGTGGGGACATTTTGCTAGCCCACATAAGGAAAGTGTTTTGTCTTGAAGATTTTAACAAAAATAAAAAAATTAAGCACCAAATAGTTGCTTTTTCATTCCTGAGATTAAGGTTAGGATTTGGGTTAGGGTTATCATTAATTAGCTGCAGTAATAATTCTGTCAGGGTGGCACGGTGGCGCAGTCGTTAGTGCTGTCGCCTCACAGCAAGAAGGACCCGGGTTCGATCCCCGGGTGGGGCGACCTGGGAAATTTCTGTGTGG
>JANCOA010000025.1:8965383-8976276 GCA_024363135.1 Leptodoras oyakawai | reverse complement strand
CCCACCCGGGGATCGAACCCGGGTCCTTCTTGCTGTGAGGCGACAGCGCTATCCACTGCACCACCGTGCCGCCCTAACTGGTAGTGTATTTAATGTAATTAATTCTATACCATTTAGCACTATCTCCTGCTACAACATTTCTTCTAAACTTGTGCCTCCTCAATTATTACAAACTGGACCTTTAATAAGCAATGCTCAACAGTAAGACAAGGGCAATCTCCAAATAGTAATCCAAACATGCACACAACAAATGGGTTTAATGAAAAATTCTGTAGAGTTAAATACTAAATCAAAACAGGCTCTCTATATAGACTTAAAGCAGGGGTGTCCAAGCTTATCCACAAAGGGCCGGTGTGGGCGCGGGTTTTCCTTGCAGTCAAGCAGGAGCCACACCTCATTAAACCTGTTTTTAATCAATGGCTCTAATCAATGGATCTTGACTTTCAGTAGTGTGTGGCTTCTGCTTGGTTGGAAAGAAAACCTGCACCCACACCGGCCACTGGTGCCACTGTGGAGGCATACGCATTATGCTATTTTAGCCAGTTCCGTCTCCTGTGTCTGTAGTTTGGTATGAACATGGCAACCACTTTTCAGCAGCATCCAACCATCCAACAACTCTCAAGAACTGCTCTATCACACTTGCATTGATTTTCATTTGACTCCCAGCCAGCCTACCATCTTGCTCATTTGTTAGACTCCAATGTCAAGACTTCCAATAGCATAATGCACCTTGATAAGGAATCAGTATTATCTTAAAGCACACTTTTGTCTGACTATGAACAAGTCAGAGCAGAATAAACAATGTCGATGTGCAAAAATAATGTGTTTCTACACATACGTGGGCAGAATCGCAACAGGTTGACACGTAGGTTGGACTTAAAAAAACCCACTGGACTAGCCACATTTATTGGCATCACATAGACAATAAATTACCAATATAAACACTATGCTCTATAGACAAACACTCGCGAACAAAAAATATCAGACAAGGTTAAAAGCATTACCATGAAATCTGTACGTAGAATCTAAACATATACTAGGACAAAAATATAATTGCTCTGTGCTGCTGGAGCGCATTCGGTATTGCAACAGCATGCTTAAACACAACTATTACAAGCATGCCTCTCGTTGCCAGGTTATTTTCTGCATCAGTGCTCAGAAAAATATCTAATATTTCTGCCATCTACATACACAGTGCACCGACTTGTTCTTCGTGATCGTGGCCTTATTTCTGTGCTTAAATAATGACCACAAAAAAGGTGATCCCCCCCTACCCCCCAAAAAAGTCTAATTATTGTTATTTCTCTAAAATAATAGCTTTCATTTATGGGTGGACTCATAATCCATTAGTTATCTTTAAATATCTCTTAGCATTCTACCAACTCACATACCTAGGCAATAATTCTTAAGCTCTTAAACACTTGTGTATGATTATATGCTTAGATTGCTCTCTGCTCAACCAATAATACATGGAGAGAAGACAGAAACACAGCAAATCAACCTACACGGCAATAAAACACTATACGGCACATTTAGCCTTTCACTCATACAAGTTGTCCTTCCTAGACAAGGGGTCTAATGAAGCGTCACTAACCTTCACCCCATGCGTCCCTGTCAACCTCCTCCATGCACGGCAGCCGATCAGATTGAACTGTACTGTCTAATTCCCTCATATGCGCCCCCTTTTTGTCCTGCGTTAATTAGAAAAGAGTCACTCCTTCCCAAGCCTGGGATTCAGATAGTGTCAGAGAGACATCGCTCATAATTAGCGCCGCTGGAAGATAAGCAGTAGAAATGCATGTCTGTGCATGGTGAAATGTGGCGTCATATTTAACAGGGTTATGTGAGATTTCTCGACTGGTGATGTCTGGAAATAAATGAATAACCAGATGCCTGTGGTTACAGTGTGGCTGTTCTGTTTGACTGTTAATAGGGAATATACAGCAGAGAACATGACAAGTTAGTTGTGCCTGGCTTACCAAATGCAGAATCATTCGTAGAGCTCATTATGCTTACGTTGAAGCCAAGGAAAGAGGCTATTATGTGTGATCTGTGATGGCAATAATATCTGCCACAATCTTTTTCCACTTTTCTGTTAGAGCTTTAATTTTACACCAGACATTAAAAAAAGCTCTGGAAGAGAAAATTAGAGCTATTATCTTGACATCACCGTAATGCAATCTATTTCTTATTTAAGGCACCACAAAATAGCATTATTTGGAAAAAATGCACTCTTCTCACTTACAATACTTAAAAAAAATAAAAGGTGTCAGTATGTCGTTGTTTATAAGCGACTTAAAGCTGTGGCTGTAACGGTGTCACTGTTTCTTCTAATTTGCAGTTTCCTAACATCTTGTTAGAAAGTCGTATCAGTTTCCCTTTCTCCAGCCATCCATCTATCCATCCATCCCTCCGACTTCTGCTTTGCCATCTTTATTGCCACTGGCAATAGCTACAAAACACTCAATCTATCATCGACACATGAGGAATAACTTGTCTGAGACAAGGATGGAAGGTGCACTCATGTTAACGCATGATCATAACTGGACTTTTTTCTTTTTGCTCCTTTCAGATTCACTCCAGCACTGAGTATGCAAGCACGGCAGGAGGTGGTAAGTAAGGAAGCTAAAGTGACATGATCACAAATTTGAAATTCTCACCCCACGTGAAGTGTCAGGTCTGCTTTAAGAAACGATACTTCATCTGGTGCGTCATAAAAATGGAAAGATAAGATGCGCTGACATGGATTAAGCATGCAGGGAGCTTATTGCCCCTAACTGTTCACATCCAGATTAATGATAAATGTTACACTTTTATACAGGTCAGAGTTAAATGGTTTTGTTTTTTATTACTGCCAAGGGGGCTCAGAGGAAGCTAAATCTTCCATTGGAGAGCAGTTCTATTGGACAACTGAATAGCAAGGAGGCTGTGTGTGTGTGTGAGTGTGTGTGTGTGTGCCTATGAAAATCCAGCCTCTGCTTCTAAGCTAGATCTGATGACTTTCCTTGTCCTAGAGGGAGAAACCTTGCTCCAAAGATGGGTAGACTCTCTCTCTCTCTCTTCTCCCTCACAGACACACATGGGACAACTCATGATAAAGTCTGTCATTAAGTGTGTCAGCAGCGTGATGGATGAACTATGTTATCTGGAAGTCAAGTTTTCCCCAAAGAGGCAAACTCAAAGATTTGGTGCTATATTGATGGAGTCTACAGTAACACTGATTATCCACTATCTTCAGTGATAGAAAGAATATTTTCCCAACAGAAGACTTTCTCTGCTTTTTCACTGAAAAAAAAAAAATTATTCATTCAATGGCTTTGACTTATTATGATTGCTGCAGCCAGCTGGCAGTCATATAGTTTTACTTCCACTTTTAATTTTTGGCTGATGATATTGGTTGAAGCGCTACATGCCTTATATGAAATATAAGGTTTATGTCCATTGGTGTGTGCTTCCCTTTATGCTGGCGCCCCCTGAAGTGGCGTAGGCTCAAAGCACTTTTTGGGCAATAGCTCGAAAACCGTTTTGCCAAATATGATTCATTTTTAGGGCAAGTTGGCCTCATTTATGGATTAGCGCCACTTAGTAAATAATGTTCACTGGCCACTATATTGTGATTTACAAGCTCAAATTTTACAAAAGTACACACCCCACATCAAAAGCACACCAGATTTTGACAAATGTTCTCCATAGACCACGCTGCAACTGTCACACTTAATTTCACGTCATTCTTGCTCTTTCTCTCACTTTATGCAGTGGTTATACTGTATTATGCACCACTGTGCAGGCCATCGAGTTATTATTTGGCATTCAGACAATGTGGATGACTGAACAGCTTCTCAGACGTAGCTCCAATACGTGTTTTATTGATCATGCTGCTTTTTTCCTATTGGCCTATTGTGATTAGGGCATGAGAAGTGGAGACATCAATAGAGGAAGCTCTTGATTTCACGCACGGATGGGAATTAAGCCGTGTTTTTGAATAACACTGGCGCTCCGGGGTTTCACCAGTCTGTGGCTTGGTTCATGCATCTTAGTTAACTCCCATCACAAATGAAATATCCACCAGTCTGTTCACATCCCACTAATGAAGTCTATCTCGCTCCCTCTCTCTCTCTCCCTCTCACTTTTTCTGAAAATGGGTGAATTTACACATGCACCATGGGCTTCTGGCATATGCTGGCTGCATCTGCAGGAGTACATTATTGAATCTGTTAGACTTTTAAACACATGGAAATGAAGACGGAGCTGCCTCGAGAAGACACCGGACAAAACTGATTTATGATCGACTCCTTGAATGCATTATCAGGATCAAGAAAGAGACCTTTTCCTTCTTTTTTCCATGCCTACACTTTTTCTGTGACCTTAAACATAGGAAAGCTCTGAATGTAAATGGTGATGCTGACTAACACAGAGTGTCTGCACAGAAGAAAGAAGCTACTTTTACACACTGCCTAATAATCCATTAATAACTCAATTAGAATAATAAAACCGTTCGTGGGAACGGATCGAGGCCAAACTAAATGTAATATCTCTCCGGGAAAGAGGTGTATAATCCTATTAGTCATATGAGAAATGGGAGCATATTCAACGTAGAAATCGCTAGATGAGTTCATTTTCATAATTGCAGTCACATAACTGACAGGAAGCAGACTGAATTCACACACAGTGGGCGAGAGGTCAGTTCCTTGGACCACACCCAGACCACATATGCAACTTGCAACAGAAACAATGCAGGCAACTGTATTATTATGCATGCATGGACAATCATTAAAAGACACAACAGCAACTTCTTGGAACACACAGACATACAAAATACACTTACTTCATACATGACACTCATGCATGTTTTATCGCACTGTATTATTTGCTATGAAAGTCTGTGTAAGTCATCGGGGTATGAAATGCTCACACTTCACACTGTTAACTGGATCCAAGATGCTCCTACATACGTTGCAAATAAACTGAACTCCAGCAAGGTTCAGATTCACGCCTACTGAGGAAAAAGTAACACCGCGGTTAAAAAGAAGAAGGAGGAGAATGGAGAAAGGAAAACTAGTAAAAATATCACGTTTGTATATTTCTGTACAGGAAAATTCAAGACACAAACGCATGCCACCATCGTCCTTCCTGCTGCAGTCACTGTAATTACCCTCATAATCCCTCTCTTCATAGTGTTCAGGCATCGGTGCACTCAACGCGTCGAGGAATCTGTTCCTTAATGCTCATTACTGCATGTGAATCTGCATGTGAATGAGCGTGTGTGTGTGTGTCAGTGATTAGTGTATGTGTGACGTGATCTAGCCCTGATCAGTGCTGAAAATTGCAGGTTATTTCAGCTGTGCCACTCTTTCACACCTCTGTGTGTATCCTTACAGTGTCTGTGTAGGTTTTACTACACAGTCCACAGTAGTCGGTTTCTACTAGTACCAGTGCTAATCAGAATGGTTAAAAATAGTTAGTCTATGAATTAGGGTCCAGGACCAAAATATTGCAAGTCTGAAGTCGACAAGAATCAGTGATCGTCTTTGGCTTCTTGGGTGGGATACGTTCGTTCCCATGACAACAATGAAAGTTGTGTACATGACCTTATGCCACAGCAGGGTTGAAGTCTGGGATCTGATTGGAGTACTGAGTAGTAGTTCTGGCTGTAATATGAACAAAAGATGAATATTAGGTAAAGGTTTTCTGAGAGAAAGAGAGAGAGAGACTGAGAGAGAGAGAGGAAATCAAATGCTGGTGAAGGAATGACTATTTTGCTTAGTGAATATGTTTTGATACACAAATTAGACATTGTAATCATTGGTGAATTGTTGTGATAGCAGAATAACACTCCCCAGATTGTACAGTTATGGAAAATAATCAACTTCGGAGTGGTAACGGCACACCATCACACCACCACACCACCCCACGGTGGATTATTTTGCATAATGACACAGTCTAGGGAGTGTTATTCCTTACATAATGAAAATAAGGTGTGAACAGTGGGGTTTTTTTTTTAAATGTATTATTAAAAAAATAATGAAATAATGTCAATGCAAGCTGAGGAAGATACAACCATTTTACTGGGATACACAATAAAACGAATAATAACAACACAAGACACACAACAATACACAGATCGACCATCTTTCCTGCTTTCCTGTGATACTCAGCTTTGAATTTGGATGGTAAAATAGATTTTCAAAGCTAGAATATATAATTAGGTATTATTTCTATACTTTTCATATTAAACTCTCAGATACGATTATATAATTTAGATTTAACCAGTGGGACGCATCTTTAAAAGATTCGTGCGTGACGGCTGGCAGAGAAGAGGAGGGGAATTAAACGTTCCACTGCTCAGAGCCTAAATGCTTTGGCCTTGTTGTTAATTCTGCCATAGATGAATGCTTTTTAGAAAGTTTTTTAGTCAACAAGTTCCAATGGTAAATGAGGCAGTAAGTCACAAAGCAATTAAATCATTTGCATTCTCAGGCCACTTTCACACATACACGCACAAAACGTGTGTGTGAAAGTGCAAAGAACTCTTATGGTTATGCTGTGTTCTGAATATATTGGCATTTTGCTTAACGGTTCTGATTTGCGATGAAAACACTGCGGATAAAAATTCATCTTGGTGCAGTATTATCACTATATGCCATAGATTTGATTTTAGTACTTGAAGGATTTTCATATTGGTGCATTGTATGTGATACCCCCCCCCACCCCGCCAACCCCAACTCTCTTCTCTCTCTCTAATCCTCTTTGTCCGTTCTGCTTTGTTCATTTTCTGCCATGTTTTTCTCAGAACTTGGAAACTCCGTAACTGCTGATGCAACAAAGCGATAAGTACAATCCCTTTTCATTCACAGTCTACAAAATCCACATTCTAACCCAATCTCTGCACTTGTGTAAGCAAAGTGTCCGCAAAAATGTCAATGCCGATGCTGTACCCATCATCGTTATTGTGTAACAAGCAATCCTCCCGAGTGACATTTCCTTCATTCGTATGCAGAGCTAAAAATGGCGCCATGTTTCTGCAATAATTGGAACCGCATGTCAACCATGTCAATACACGTGCATGTGCTAATGAAGTGAAATCTCGGTTCAGTCATCAGATGCTGTACAAACTCATGCTGTACTGTAAAACACGTATGCTGTACGATGTCACTGACACACTCGTATGGGGTTCTTCCCCAAACTGTTGCCACAATGTTGGAAGCGCAGAATTGTATAGAATGTCTTTGTATGGTGTAACATTACAATTTCCCTTGAATTTACTTGAACGAAGAGGACCAAAACTGTCCCAGCACAACAATACTCCTGTGCACAAAACCAGCTTCATGAATGTGAAGGTTGGCATGGAAGCCCTGACCTCAACCCTACCAAACACCTTTGGGATGAACTGGAACACCCCAGGCTTCCTCATTAATGCTTGACTAATGCTCTTCTGCCTGAATGAACACCAATCCTCTTCCCAGATTTAGATAGAAATCCTTCCCATATACGTACATAAGGGTTTCAGGGGTGTGTTATAGGTGTGATGGCCATACGTTATTTGTCAGTATGTGACATTTTGTCATAAAAACACATTTACACATAAATGTAGCGACATGTGACAGGAGAGGTATAGCTGTACTAAGGAGGAGACGAGACTGAGTTTCTCATACTCCATGACTGCTGATGCAACAAAGCGATAAGTACAATCCCTTTTCATTCACAGTCTACAAAATCCATATTCAAACCCAATCTTGTTCATGAAAATGACTTAACGTTCTGCTCTGCCGTCTTTCACACATACTTTGGTGCTGTGCTTGTTAAAGTTCATTGTAGCCATATAAGGCAGTTTCAATCCGCCACCATATCCGTTGAATATTACTCATTTTGCTAATTAGCTGGCACACACAGTTATTATGCACTGCCCAACATTTAGCAGATGTCTGAGTCTGTCCAGCTTGTGATCCTTATCGGCCGTTATGGGAAAGTTAAGAAAGCTGGAATTTACAATTTGCAACCAGCATGAAATTAGAGATTGAAACATTACGTTTTTTGTGTCAGCAAACCCAAACGTATGCAACGAGAAGACATTTTGCTCATTTTGTTTGCTAAAAGTCTGTGTGATAGAAACAAGCTGCTGAGCAGAAACATTTGCAAACATCGTTTCGCAAATATTTATTTATTTAGTACAGAACTGAGTCACCCAGTTATAACCCAGATATGATTGTGATGAAGCGATTTTTTGTCACAGATGACTCCTGTTTACATTTGTCTCACTTCCTAGATGTTGTTTTGTTTTGTTTTACTTCCTGGTTACACGTGTTGTCTGGAAAAAAAAAGGGAACCCTTTTATATCCTTGGGAAACATTACGTATAACAACATATCCATTTTATCCTTTCCTATGCCAAAAAATGATTACTGCGATGTACTGCTATGTTTATTATACAGGAAAAATGGTCTTCTGGTACTTTAACATTCATGCGCTTTAACACTAATTTAACAGTCTAAACCTTTTGTATTAAACATGAAGTCCAGGACCTCCCATTTATGAACAGAAAAAAAAACAGTCTTCTTCCTCTTCAGCTCATCCAAAGTACCACAACACCAACACAGGCTGTGTTAATAATTCAATGAAGAAAACTGAAAACGGGAGCTTTTACAAGAACATGAATTTGCTAGCTCGCTTTCCATTTGCCATCTATTTTTCCAGTCTCCCTCTCTCACTCTCTCTCTCTCTCTCTCTCTCTCGCTCACTCCCCCATAATCCAGAGCTTTGCGTATTCTTAAATTACAGCACTGGCTAATGGATTTGGGAAGCTAAGTGCACATACACACAATAGTGGTGTTGAGATGGAGACTGCAGTTTTGCCTAAAAGCCTGATCTCTTTATAGTTCAGAAGAGAGATCTGTCAGCCTTTCCAGTTCTATTTTTCCCCTCTTCTCGCACTTACACACAACGCTGCAGGTTTGCGGTTCCTAGATGGAGGGAAGATGGAGGGAAGACGTGCTAATGAAACATTATACAGAGTGACACCGTTGGTATGAAAGTAATTAAGCAAATGCATGATGATGAAGTTAATAATAAAACTTCAAACTGATATACATGATGAAGCGGTGTGTCTTAATGGTGCTGCATTCTTTATTAGGACATCGCTGCACAGTCAAACATAGAGAATACATGAGAATATGAATAATTCATTTGTGTCATTATGATTGAATTTGTGATACCAGCAGATTTCTGTCTTTGTAGTAATGAGGTGGAATTAGCATAAGAATATGTGGCAACTCCTTCATCATAATAGATAATATCATTGCATATGAGAAGCTGATGCTTCCATGCCATTAAGCAGATGCATGCACACACACACACACACACACACACACACATAGACTAGCTGACTAATAGATTCATTATTCTCCGCTATGGGGCGCTGCGGATAAGCCAGGATGGTGATGGGAGGGGGGGTCTGAGGATAGCCGACAGTAAGGAGACGCATGTACAGGCAAGCTAAATGTAATTTATTGGCTTGAAAATATTTCAGACTAGATGAAGCCAATTCTACAGGCGACTGCACTGTAAGACTACGCTGAGAAATCTGAATACGTGAATCTGATTGGTCAGAAATTGTGCATTATTGTGGTATTATATTACCACACTGCTCAGATAATTGCTCTGTCTGTAACATGAACAACAGATTAATATTAATATTCTTGTTCTAATGCATTATTATTTCTGTAGTAAGTCTCATACATACAGGAATCGTGTACTACGCCAAATCTGAAACTAATACTAAAAAGATTTTTTTTAAGCAAACAAATAATGCATGTTGTTGTTTAACAAAGAAAAATACCTTATTAAGTTTTTTCCTAGGGGAACCTTATGTAAGATTTATGGAAGAAGTCTTGAGTGTCAGTGCTTTGGTGCTTAATAAAGTTTCCCAGCATAAGAAAGTCTTGACAGCAGAGGAGTTTTTTGCTTAGTGGTTTGCCAGTAAAATTAGATTAAAAAAAAAAAAAAAAAAAAGCGAGGCGAGAGTAAGAAAAAGAGATGTCGTTGAGAGAATGTCGACATTTTACGGCTGCTATAGAGTGAGAACATGAACTAATATGCATTTTAGACATTCTACAGTATTAAATAGACCTGACTACAAATAGTTAAAAAGTAAAGTAAAGAATAAATAGAACATTGTTATTGTAGGCAAACTGCTGTGTTATTAGTTATAAGTTTTTATAAGAAAATAATGTTCCATGCTGAATCAGTATTACATACATTGCCCAGATATTGTGGCAATGTACATTGATCAATTCTGACCATAATCAATAAGACGTTTTCGTAATTATATCATTCTGACTGAACGGTTTTCTGCTTTAATAAACAGCTAGTGTGCTGCTGTTGGGCTACAGGAAAGACACTGTCCTAGAGCCACTAAATATCTGATGGAAAGCGTCACAGAATAAGGGAGCACTAGGGATGGATAGAGAACAGCATGCAGAAGGACAAATGATAGGAGAAAGGGAGGGAAGGAGAGAGGTAGGGATGCAAAGAGCTTGTTGTGGATGCAATTATCTGTCTTTTCCCTCCCACTTTTAATTAAGAGACAATTGATAATGGACAATTATTGTGTGAGAGAGAGAGAGAGAGAGAGAGAGAGAGAGAGAGAGAAAGAGAGTGAGAGAGAGAGAGAGAGTGAGTGAGAGAGAGAGAGAGAGAGAGAGAGAGAGAGAGAGAGTGAGAGAGAGAGAGAGAGAGAGAGAGAGAACAAGCAGATGTTTAGTAAGATGGGGACAGCATAGTGCAACCCTGACCCCTAGTGGAAATATGGGTTGGGGACAGATTTATTATTATTATTATTATTATTATTATTATTATTATTATGTAGACATAAATTAACAGAAATGTCTGTTTTAATGTT
>JANCOA010000025.1:8802798-8812949 GCA_024363135.1 Leptodoras oyakawai | reverse complement strand
GGCCGCAAAAGGAGGTCCTACACCATACTAATACATTATTGTGGTCTAAAATGACAGGTGTTTCAGTTTCATTGTCTAACCCCTGTAGATACACCAAGTGTGCCGTTTGTTTCTTTGGTGCACTACTTACACCACTATGATCAATTAAATCGGCTGCAAAGATTTTAACACCTAGTCATGATCACGTCTCCAACCAAATCTATACGCCAATTCCAGCCGCATGACAAATGACAGGTTTATATATTCATGCGCTCATAACCATACGTCCAGTTCTGTTGTTGCTATAGTAACAGCTCATTTACTTACTTATAACGGTGGACACACCGAATGCTCTAACACAAATAATGAAGAATATAGTATAATTTGCGTATGATCAGTGAACCTTCAAGTTTTGAAGTGTCTGAAGGAGAGGTAGCGCAGGTCCTTCCTTCCTGCAGCGGTCAGACTGTATAATCAGCACTTCTCCAAGCAGACCACACACACACACACACACACACACACACACGCACACGCACACACACTGCACACACTGCACACACCAGAGCCAACTGCTTGCAATAGATCAATAAATAATAGTACTGTATAGTAGATTATCAGTCTGTATAGAGCATAATCTTATTAGTGCATTATACTGTGCCAATGTATACATTGTTAAAGGTGTATATATGTTTATACTATATTTTTTAGATTATATTTTCACCGTGTCTTTCTCTATACTGCTGTCTTATTGTCTTTCCATGGATGCATATATCCTGTTTTCATTGGCTTTGCTGCCGTATCAATTAAATTTCCCTGATCCGGGACTATTAAAGGATTATCTTATCTTATCTCTCTTTTCTTATCTTATACGGTGATATTTGGTGGATGGAAGCATTTAACGTTTGATGGAAGGAGTCTCCAGTGTCAGTGTTTTGTAAGGGCCAGTTTTCCCACTTTTCACCACTGGAATTTCAATGGAATTCCAAAGAAAAAATGGGGAGGGAATGAGTTTATAGCTGCTATAATGTCAGCGACGACAGGAACTACCTTTCTTTTAAATGCAACTATAAAAGGTTAACAATATTATCTATTATCTGTTAAAATGATCTGTGATTAGAAAGGCTTAACTTAATGACTTAACTGATAGCTTTGCTTGAGGGCCACAAATGAGTTCAGCAGGTCAACTTTGTAATTAGATTTTTTTTTGCAGTCCTTATTGTATCTGAATATACTGTGCACAGGTAAACTAATGAGCAAAAACATCCAGCTTTAAGATTTGGAGCTACAGCAAAATGATGAGCTCTGTTAAACAAATCTGCTATGCTCTTACTCTAACTACACACTACACTGTGTCCTTAAGGCATAACAGCAAACCCTACTGCTCCTTATTTACCATCAATACCACGTTTTTTTTCCACTCTGAACCAGTAAGCGGTGTTACCAGAGAGATCCCTGATGCCTTCCAGACATCTTTGTGTTCCCCGAGAACCCCTAGGCCTCTCCACCCCAACAGAACCCGATGTGGGGAAGTCTCTGTAGAGCAACTAGCCCCTATCGATCCCCTTTAAAGCTGCTGAATAATAAATCCCTGCACCCCCCGAAGAGCTCAACGGAGCCTGGGGATGGGCTTAAACCCCACTAATTACATCAGCGCTGAAAGGAAATCATTGATCAACAGCATTATGGGAAACTAAACTGCCCCACGAAACTGGATCAAAGTCAGTGAAGTGGCTTAGTGGGCTCTCTGAGGAGCTGACCCATAGGGGGATTAAAAAACCATCGACAGATGCTGCTATAAACACATACGCATGCATGCATCACAAATACGCGCACCCACATACACACACACACACATAGTGGGTCACTAACAGGGACTGCAAATTCACTGAGGTGCCCTTTAGGTCTGGAACTAACAGCAGGTCAGACTGTCTGTGACACAAAAACACACACATTATGATTATCATCGTATTAGCATGATCAGTGTAAAGTATATGACCCATTGTATAGTCTGTGGAAGTGATGATGGGTGAAAAAAGTGAATATGAAGATAAACTGGGCAAAACTGGATCAAAAACACTATTCAAGGAAATATACTGGATGTACAAAGTCTCTGTGAGAAATAGATTGATAATACAAATTCTGTCGCATTATGTATTGCTCTGAGTACTGCACATACCAGTAGACCTTTCCTCTGTCCTTAATATCTTTACGGACATTCATTAAAAATACACTGAAGTACCAAAAACCGGTACTACGTACCTAACTACATAGCAACACCACCTGTGCACATCATTGGTTTAGTCAGCTAATATAGCATATATAAAGCAATGACATCTATGGAAGCTTCTAGAGCTGTTTCCGCACTGAAATTTCAATTCTCTTCGACAGTTGGAGCTTGTTAGATGGGTTGTAGCATTTCAGAGGTAGAAGCGAAATTGGATTTTTACTTTTAATGAGCATTCCAATTGTGTATCGTAACTACAAGAATCCAAGAAGGCAACACTTCAAACTTAGGACGTGATAGACGTGCAAGACTGCATCAAGTAACATCGGAATTCAATGCCGGGGCCTCAATAAACATCAGTGTGAGGACTGTGCAACGTTCCCTCCACATATCACATACCAAGTATTAACTGTTATACCAGTTTTTCAGTGTAATGTGATTGAGTTGGTTCCACTGTGATGCAGCTGTCAGGAACTATGTCCTCTCTGAGAGAGGAAGAATGGCATAATCTCTCTGTCTGCTGTCTATCACAGTAACGTTAGTCAATCGTGGGCATCTTAAACTCATGTATATGGTAGATAGGGTCCGGAGACTGGAGACTCGCAGGCCCTTAACACCCTTCATGAACATGTAATGATCTATACCTAAAGCTTGCTGGAGGGCTCTGCTCCTGAAATCCACTTGAGATCCCTTCTCCAGCATACAGGAGCGTGTGTGTGTGTGTGTGTGTGTATGTGTGTGTGTGTGTGTGTGTGTGGAAGGCAGTATTTGCAACTGGTCTTAATACTTAAAAGAAAAACCTCTATCCTCATGTTTATATAGTCAATACAGTTTTGTTAATATCATTATAGCTAAAACATTACAAAGCACCAAGATCTGATGAATTATATTGGCTTATGTAGCCTGCATTGATGAGACACTGTTCTAGTGTTCATCTTGTGCCTGAAATCTACTTAACCACAAATCCTAGGCTTACATTTAAGTGACCGAAGCTTGCAAATTTGTTGAACAAGGTTTACACGACTACAGTCTTTCTTCATCACGAATGAAATAGAGTGTGTGTGTGTGTGTTTCACCAGGGCGTCTCTACTGCCCAAGATCGCTGGGGACAATAGTAAAGAAAGATGCTAATCTGTTATAGGCGCATCTTAAACACGAATGATTACACCTGCTCTTAAGCTGTCTGCAGCTGGGAGATAAAGTGGGTTTGGTGAGAATGAGGATGGAGAAAGGAGTATGGAACGATTGGATGGTTCATAGATTACTCACACAATAAAAAAAAATAGTTGTTGCCCAAGATGGAGTCCCTTTCTTCTTCTTCTCTCTCACACATGCACCCTGTCCTGGAATCTTTTTCTTTTTTGGGGGTGTGGAGGGGGTGTGACAGATTCGGCTAATGCTGCCTTATCGAAGCCCAGTGCTGGTTGCCAAGGCCAAGTGGAGATGTTTACAAGGCAGACGATGGGAGAGAAATCTAGTGGTAATTCCTTGGTGGGTGTAATCCAGTGGGATTATAAGTGTGCACATAGGGGGATTATACGTTTATCATTAGATTCTTATCTACTGTGTGCACAGTGAATGGACGAGGAAGCAGTGAGGCATTACAGGAGATAGACCAAGACAAAAACAGGAATTAAATGCTGTCTTTCTCATTAATCTATTCCTCCATCTCAATGATTTGAGCTTGGTTCCATGTCTGTGTCTGGGAATGGACGGAGACGGCAGTGACTTGGTCACCTCCATTACTTTCTTATCATTTTCAACACTGACGATTTTGGATCCACCTTTATTTGGTCAAATTTGAGTTTAATTAACTAAATATGAATAAAAGGATACGCAAGTAGGAAGAACATTTTCCATTATTTAATCCCAGACCACACAGCAACAGACTAAACAGCCTGTCAATATAGTAAACATCAGACACTCTCAGAAGGAAGGATACTAAACTATACCATTCCTTCTCACTGGGGTGGTATCCTCAAAGACGCAGCGTTTTGTACCTAAAAAAGTTCATACAGTGTACATTTAAACAGGAGATTCCAAGATTCCACTTCTTTTTAGATATCTATACTGAAACCTTGAGTATCAGCTGACTTTTTGAGATATTGCATTAGGTGCAGTGCCCCCTAGGACCGATTTTCACAAAATTTGGTGTACGTTTAAAGAATGTAGCAGTGACATACGCTGTGGTATTTCATGACGTTTGAGCATTTGCATCACAAGATATCGGCCAATGACTTACTAGATTCCATTGACGTACTAGATTCCACTTGTCCATTCACTACCCCCTTACTCCACTCCCTCCACTCTTCTTCCAATATCCGCCTGCATCCAGTTCAAAACCCTGACCCTTGCCTACAAGGCAAAAACTGGACCTGCACCCACATACCTCAAAGCACTCATCACCCCTCGCACTGCACCTCGCTCCCTTTGGTCCTCCAGCACCACCCGACTGGTTCCACCATCTACCAAGGGCAAACACTCCTCACGACTCTTCTCCGTTTTGGCACTGAGGTGGTGGAATGAGCTTCCTCTAAGCGCCTAACAGCAGAATCTCTGCCCATCTTCAAACGACGTCTTAAAACTTTTCTTTTCCACAGATTCCTAAACGAGTTATCCTTTTCATTTAAAAAAAAAAAAAAAAAAAAAAAAACAGACCTGATTGTAGTCTTAATAGACATCTGAGCTAGTAACAGAATATATTTGTTGATGATGACCTTAAAGCACTTATTGTAAGTCGCTCTGGATAAGGGTGTCTGATAAATGCCTAAATGTAAATGTAGATTATTGCTTATGGAGGTGCTGCTCCGTAAATGATTCTTAATTAGCTGGGGTAATGCGCCTCCTACAGGGTCCATAAAAAATTCATAATTGTCAGCAAAATGGTTTTTCCAGCTATTGCACAACAAGTGATTTGAAAGGACGCTAGCATGAATGGCAGCAAACAACTAGGGACACTAAGCTTATATTGTGTGTCAGACATGTGGAGCTACAACCATAGCAAATTTCATGTGGACTAGTGAAGTCTAAGTATATGATAACGTCAAACAAAAAGTGGTGAAAAGAAAATGGAATGATAAAAAGAAAAAAAAACTCGGTTTTAATTGAAAAAAATGGTGTGAGTGGATCAGACACAGCAGTGCTGCTGGAGTTTTTATACACCTCTGTGTCACTGCTGGACTGAAAATAGTCCACCAACCAAAAATCCAGTCCAGTCTCCAGCACCCTGTGAGAACTGATGAAGGATTAGAGGATGACTAACACAAACCGTGCAACAACAGATGAGCTACTGTCTCTGACTTTACATCTACAGGGTGGAGCAATATAGTGGATGTGTCTCAGAGCGCACAATAAGTGAACACAGTGTTTAAAAACGGCAGTAGTGCTGCTGTGTCTGATCCACTCACACTAGTACAACAGACACTAACACACCACCACCACATCAGTGTCACTGCAGTGCTGAGTATGATCCACCACCCAAACAGTACCTGATCTGTGCTGGTCCTGTGGGGGTCCTGATCTTTAGAGAACAGAGTAAAGGGGACTAACAAAGTGGACTACAGTATGCAATTGTAGAACTACAAAGTGCAGCTATACTGGACAATGGACAATGAGTGCAGAGAAAAGGAGGTGGTCAGTCATAATGTTATGCCTGACTGGTGTATATAGGCAACAGCTTTTTCTCCACCATAGAAAGCCAGTTATTAAGGAGAGGGTAAAAATAAAAGGCAAAAAGACATGTGACTGTTTTTTTTTTTTTTTTTTTGTGGGAATAGAAGAACCAGCGCATGCGTCACTACACGATCTACATATACATATCCATTCTCGTTCACACACACGTGCCGTACAGATGGAGCATAAATAGAGTCCCGGTTTGGAGACAGATGAGGAAGGGAGGAAAAAAAAAAAAGCAAAAAGAATGCAAATATAAGTTATGTGCTGGAGAAAAAAAATACAAGGAACTAAAAAAAAACAAACCCTAAACTAACATTAATTCATCTACAGCACTTTCCACAGGAGATGAAAGAACTGCGATGTACTTCCTACTATTTATTTATCCTTAAATGAGGGAATGAGGCGCATACTTCTCCAAGGCCCTGATTGCTGCTTGACTAATTAGACAGAAATGTGCAGGAAAAAGAGAGAGATTAATTGTTTATTTCTCTTCACCAGCCCTGAGAGTTTCTTTGGTAGAGATGAGAAAGTGGATGAGCGAGGAAGAGAGAGAATGAGAAAGAGAGGATGTCAAATGTGTTTTCGGCATGCCATCAATCTCACGGACAGGACGTTGATGGCTCCGTCATCAGCGGACCAAACCACGGCATTGGCGGGGGTGGTATTGTTATGTCTAAATTCGCTGGACAGATCCACTGCCAAATGACGCAGGGGCAGAAAGACGGAGAGATTTTCAGGCGTAGTACAAGCAAGCTGGGAATAAAAAATAGATCCCATCGTTGCGCCAACCGAGAACAAGCGAGGCGTATAAAATGCCGCCAAACGACTCTGTCAAAGATTTTTCAAACGTTTCCAAAGTGGTGACACACAGTTGCTTGAAATTTTCATTTAAACAAATCTGAAGTGCTAAATTAGCAGGTAACACGAACTGCTCTGCCGCGATGAGAAGCTATAACGGCGTACGGATAAGAGAACCATGCGGGTTAATGTGAAACATGTGTCCAGGAATGTGTGAGGACAGAAAGAGGGAGAAAATCGCAGAGCCAGACAAATGTATGTGAAATCCATTACGGCGGAGAGAACGAATCCCGTCCATGCCATCTGTTGTGGACCTGCAACTTCATGTTAGGGAAGGCAGGTGTCTAAATATTTATAACGTTTATTCCTGTAGTTTCTACACGGGGTGGGGGTGGGGGAACAATCTTCATTAATCAAATACTTTGAAAGTGAGAAGAGAGAGGAAACGATTAGAGGCATTTCGACAAGCACACTAATACACTTTCACACTTTGTTAGTTTGATAAGCCGAGATTTCCCAGTCCCGCATGCTCACACACACACACAGTACTGAAGTCAGCTTGCAAGTGTACTACACTGTTTCCTAGAAAACGCAGGTGCTTCATCAGCATCAATGAGACCCAAAATTATAGCACACGTGTTTTTTTTTTTTCTTTTCTGTACTCTCCCCCCATTTGAACCCTTTTCCCAGTCTTGCCAGTCGCTAACATGTTCCCTTGGCCGGCTCGCATGATTATGAAAATGCACTTCACCCCATTAATCAGCATGTCTAATAAATCCTTGTGCCTCCTCCCTGACAGAGCATCAGTCAGCGGCTGGCGGAGCACCCACGGGACAGGGTCAATCACAAACTCATCAAATGCGTCATTTCGCCTCTCCATTTAGACAAGCGGCGCTTGTTTATGGGAAAGATATCAGGTGTTCTGGAGCGAGGGAGCGGCGCTGAAACACCAGTGCCATTAATCAGGCCTTGATTGCAGGCGACGAGCAAGGCTGTTTATCCTAATTTCATTCATTTCGATCAACAAAGCAAACGCGAGCGAACGCAGCCATTAGCGGCGGCAGGATGGCACAATTATTTCCTTGTATTAAATAAAGTGATGATGAATGGGCTGGGGCAAACTAAAACAAAGAGAATTTTATTACTTCAAATTAGACCTTTAACTCCCCCCCTTGCTTCCTTCTCCACCTGACTGAAGAAACGGTGGCATATGAAAGGAGGCCTTTTAAAAACTTTGGATAAATGACAGCCAACACGAAAAAGCAAAGAATTCGGTGTTTTTTTTAAAGCCTGCTTCCAATTATCGGCCAACTCTTAGTCGTATTTAGTACTGAAAACAGCGGGAGAGCTAGTTAAGGCTGTCAATGTCAATATGAAGGCAGACCAAGAAGGCAGAACTAGATGGTTTTGATCATGTGAGACTAGCCATCAAAAAGCCCTAGTGGCAAGTCTATGGGCTGCAACAGCGTGGGACTGTACACACAACGTCTTTAGCCATTTAATGACAAACACATTCTGTTAATAGGTGAAGGGGGTGGACAGATAGCATGGCTAATAAGGCTCAGAACTAATGGGGCATGAAATCTGTGGTGGCATGTCAACAGATCGATCAATGAACTTCGATGGCCTGACAACTTTCACCAGTTGTAGGCAAATTGAACAAAAATAAATAAAAATCTTTCTATATATATCCATCTATCTATCTATCTATCTATCTATCTATCTATCTACCTATCTATCTATCTATTTCTTTTTTTATTATTTGTTTTATTATTCCACCATTACATTCATGAATGCAATCCTAAACTCCTTTTCTTAAATGAGTATTTTTATCCCCACTCACATAAAGGCTTATTGTTATTGAAATCAGTCGGGAAGCTGGTTAAATCTGTCAAAAACAATCCGACTTGCACGGAAGTCGCATTATAACTGTAACAAAATGAACCAAAACGCATTAAAACTGTCATTCAAACCTAGCTTTTATAATTTCATAATCTGGATAACCTATCCCTCAATAACCAAAGATGATATATTACTGTCTTGCTCCTAATTAGATAAAATGGGGTTTAAATGGACCTCATATAAATGCGCCAGTGGAAGAAAGAAGAAACTCTCAACAATCCCACTCTCCGACAGCGCCAGCCAGCGAGCCAAAGTAAATAAATTAAGCAAAGTTTACTTACCAGTAAATGCTTAGCAAAATTTAAGGTGATTGCAAATTTGCTTTCATTCCACTCCAATGGCTCGCCTGTTTGAGGCTCATCTGCAAATAATTACCGCATACATTTGCATCGAAATTATTTATGCCATATGTTGTGACAATTCTAGGAGGTAGCAAATGAAAAATATTTTATTGTCCTTTTCTTATGGTAATTTGTACATCACCATGTGCGTCTAAATACCAGCAGCAACAAGTAAGGAAGAAAAATGAAAAGAGAAAGAGGTGCAGGAGGAAAGCAGGAGAAATGATTCGGTTTGGATCAGAACACACTCGAGAGCCCACCAGATGCTGTTTGGAATCTGCCAATATAGAAAGAGCCAAATTTGCACACTTATTTAAACTTCTCTGCCATCACAGCCAATTCCCTCGCTGCACTCAATTTCAAACACCTTTTTTTTCCCCCCCTACTCAACGTACATCCAAACCTGTCTTCAACTTACAGATTTAAAACAGATGGATGTAATAAACTAAGAGGTTTTGGTTGGAAAAGAAAATTCGGGGTAACAATATCCACATACACACATAACTGTAATTGGCTGAATTCCTCAAAATGTTTTCACCTTACTGAAGACTTTCATTATCCTGCACACTGGGAGTAGTCTCTAGTCAATATACCAAATGAATATACTAAAAAGAAAAATTAGGATTGGCTCGAATTTTCTGCTGAAGATTGCAGTACACCGTGAGAAAAAGATACAAGACATGCACATTTTTGTATGAACAAAAGTGTACAACATATGAGCTTTCTGGGAGACCGTGTTCACTCTGGCTCTATTTTACGGCCCTAGCTGGCATCCTGAGGGTGACCTCGGAGCCAGAGTGCTGCTGTGGGCGCCGCTGGATTTCGGACAATACTTCTCCATGCTTGGTAATCCAGGACAACATTCCTAGTTTATTTGATCCCTCGGATCATTTTCAGTTTGATTGCTCAACATAATCTTTGGCATTACACTTCCCACTGTCTCCAGTGAAATCTGTTCTGAGGCTGTCTCACATTCGTCCTGCACAAGCAGTTTTGTCCTTAACTGTGGGTTGCTGTTTACATCTAAGTAAATGTCTCTTTCTGAAAGTGGCCATGGAGGGAAGTCTCCCAGGATTTGTCACAAATATTGTAAGTGGAAGACCTCAAGCTTGTCCATGTTACTGATCCATAGAGCAGGGCATAGCAATTCCACCAGATCGAAATCTTAAGACCAGCTAAAAAATTGGAAGAATTTGCATTTTGCACCACTGGATCTTAAGAAGGTTCTAAGC
>JANCOA010000025.1:8564847-8579091 GCA_024363135.1 Leptodoras oyakawai | reverse complement strand
TGTGTGTGTGTATGAGCCCTACGATGGATTAGCGCCCTGTCTAGGGTTGATTCCTGCCCTTGCACTCAGAGTTGCCAGCTGGGCACCGGCTCCCCCATGACCCCGTAACTGGGAATAAGCGGTACAGAAGATGACTGACTGACTGACTGAATTTTAACAGGGCGACACGGTGGCTCGGTGGGTAGTGCCATCGCCTCACAGCAAGAAGGTCCCGGGTTCGATCTCCGGGTGGGGCGGTCTGGGTTCTTTCTGTGTGGAGTCTGCATGTCCTCCCCGTGTCCGCGTGGGTTTATTCCGGGTAATCCAGTTTCCCCTAGTGTGTGAGTGTGTGCACAAGTGTGTGTGTACCCTACGATGGATTGGCGCCCTGTCTAGTGTTGTTCCTGCCTTGCGACCTATGCTGCCGGCTAGGCACCGGCTCTCCCGTGACCCTGAAAAGGAATAAGCAGCCAAGAAAATGAATGAATGTCCATTTCGTTTACATATTAAATGCTACACTTTGTAGGGTTGCAGCATTGTTCACCTACACTCACCAGAGACATCAGCGTATATTATACAGCCATATTTTCTGCCAGTCATTTAGATGTGTCGCTTAACCATGCTGTACTAAATTTGCATAGAATTAAGAAAATATTTCAAATATTGTTTGTAGCTCTCACCAAAATCATGGCTTCATGTGACACACATGGCTTTTTCAAGCTTGCTACTGTGTATGTAAGGTTAAAGAGATTCTTTTGACACTTAAACATTTTGCTGCTTATGGTTGATTCCACATCCTTATTGATTACCGACCATTAGAAATTGCAAAATCCAGGGTAGTATTGAACATGAGAGAATATTAAACATGTCGAGACGATATTATGTTCCAGTATGCAAATGCAGGCCATGTAACACCAATTTACCACTGCAGATGGACAGGACATGCAGAATTGAGGCTGTTTCCAATCTGCATATACATTGGACTAGAGTTACTTGATTATTAATGTTTATTTATAGGTTCTTCTGTGTGTTTTGTGCAATTAAGATGCGTTATCATGCAACGCAAGAAGCATGCAACACTCATTTTTAATGTTGTAGTATTTTCTCTGTAATATTTTCTCTTACACCGCTTACACATTACAAATGTGTGCTCCTATTTAAACAGTTTGTGTTTAAGACTGAGGCACATGGATTCAGGACTGTGCATGAGGAGCTGGCCAAAGGAATGAACTCTGACCTGAAGAGCAACGAGCAGTCAGCTGTGAAAAACATCCTCAAGGTTAGACAACACCGCCGACTATCCTCGCATGGATATCTCTAGGCGACTAGGAATCTCTAATTAATTCTTCCATTTCCTTTTTTGTACAGTTTTCTTGGTTCTTTCTGGAAATCATAGTGAAGTCCATGGCCCAGCACCTGGTCGATTCAGAAAAGCTTAAAGTAAAGTTGCACTGTTTTTAGAGGCATAATATTTTTATCTTCGAGAACTTGTTTTCACATCATATCTCATGTGCGTGGACTTTAATCGAACAGGTTATCTGTGTACAGGTTCCTCGGTCACAGAGGTTCCCAGGCACCTTCCAGAGCCACTTGGAGACTCTCATCATGACGATGTCAGATCACATCTTCTGGAAGAGCAAAGATCTACCTGATGAGACTCGCAGTGCCAGCCAGGCTATTGCGGCCTTCGTAAAAGTGAGTGTCTGTGCTTTACTGCATTTTAAGACTCAATACTGAAGAATATATACAAAGCACAGCCTAAAAATGGGTTTCCTGTTGGATGCCGATGCCAGATGTGAGTTTACTGGGAAGGATATTTGGAAAAACAAGATGCCAGCAGGGACTGGTGTGAGATAAAGGTCACCAGTGTGTGTATGTGTGTGTGTGTGTTCTATCACAGCGCTGCTTCACTCTGATGGACAGAGGCTTTACCTTCAAACTCATCAGCAACTACATCAACATGATCACAACCAGTGACAACAAGGTAGGACAATCCATGTGGAACTGCCTACATCGTCAATGCATGCTCTTAGCATGGAACAGACCTTCTATCCTTATCAGTGCCCATAATACTGACCTGATCTGTTATCTTACTGTGTTTTTGTGCAGATGCTGTGCGAATTCAAGTTCGAGTTCCTAAGAGAGGTGTGCAACCATGAGCACTACATCCCTCTCAGCCTGCCCATCCCTTCTGCACGAATCCAAGGTCAGCCAGCTCCAAAGCCACGCCTCATGCCTACGTCACTGGTCTTGTCCTCATTAACATAGACCACATTGCATTAACATTCTTTCCTTCATTTTTGTTCATTCCATCAGATAAGGCTTCACCGGAAACACAGAGTGCCCAGGGTAATTATTAAACCATAAGATGTGCTGAATTTGTCTCTAGCATACAATGTTTCGCAATGATTTATCCAAAACTTACAGTAGGCCTAGGCTTTTATACTGTTAGGTTAAACATTTCACAGCATCATGTATCCATGGCTTGAGTTGCAAGTCTGTTTCATCCATCCTTGTTAATGCCTATGCATATCTGGTTGATTTCATTGAGCTGTCTATGCTTTAAATGTCAAATGTCTTTCTGTATATATATCTACTTCTAGTGGATATGCCAGAGTACAGCCTGACTGGCGAGTTCTGCAGGAAACATTTCCTGACAGGTCTGCTGTTGAGGGAACTCGGCTTGGCTCTCCAAGATGAACAAGACATTAGGCATCTGGCCCTGGCCAGCTTGAAGAACCTGATGGCCAAACACTCCCTGGATTCCCGTTATGCTGTGAAGGTAACCCAAAAACCTTCTTAAAGCCATCTTGCTCTTAAAGTAAAAAGGGCAATGTGAGTTATTATTAATGATACCAGCAAAACAAAGAAGTTGTATTTGGTGTGTAAAGGCTGGTAATCGATTAAGAAATTGGACTACTGACCCGAAGGTCGTGAGTTCAAATCCCGCCACAGTCAAGCTCCTGCACTGCTGGGCCCCTGAGCAAGTCCCTTAACCCTCAACTGGGTGTCTACCAAATGGCATACATTTAAATGTGTCAATAAAGAGGATTTCTAGGTAAATTCCAGACACAGGGTGGTGATCATCACTGACTCATCTTCTGCAGGTTTTATGAAGGGTTTCAAAGTCATATTGCTGATAAAACCCTGCATTCTGATTGCAAACCTAGGATTGCTTCGATGTGCTACAGAAACCACAAAGCATCCTGAAAGTGCTGATGTGCAGTGAGATAAAGAAGAAAGTGTGAAACACATGTTCACAAATACCTATATTTTATTTATACACAGCTATATACCTGTATCATATAACTAAAAATATTATTTCAGTTCTTGTTTGCTAGCTAGTGTGCAGTTCACAGGGTATGTGAGGTAAGTATGTGCTTTATTTAGATACTGGCATCAAACAAGGGTAGTCAGAAATGAGAACTAGAATGAGAACTAGAAAACCAGGAAATGGCAGAACTAAAAAAAACAAGCAAACAAGGCTTAATGACAGTAATGTATGATAATACTTTGCAATGCTACAAAGATTACAGCCGAGTACCAATGAAAGGATGAGGGGATGGGAACTGGACCAACAGAAACAGGAACCAAAACATGTCTCCATGGGAACTGCAACATGAAGGGGGAGTCCATGATAGTTTGCAGCAGAGGCTTATTACATATACTGTATATAATTCTCTTTTAATGGGCAATGTACTGTACTTTTTTTGTGGAGAAAATCTGGAAAATCCCAAACTGTCCTTTATCTGTTCAACACAGAAATATGTCCTTATCCCAACCATGATTACACCCACTACTTTAGTTCTCCTTTCTTAACGCAGTGAAATCTAAAAGCCTTGCATTTTTTAATGGACATGTTTGTGCATATTTACAGTAGATTATTATTATTAATATATATTTAAGTGGAATCCTTTGGTAAACTTGGAGCCACTGTCTATGGGATTTTAATAGAGTTCATGGTTTATTATTATCTCCTAATGGTCCTAATGGATGTCGTAATGTTCTGGGTTACCCACAGGAATATGATCTCTTTTCTTTGCGTTTTAATGGGGTCTTGTGGAGTAACCATTTGAATAGGATTTCCACAGTTTCCCTATTGGATTTTTATGACTTAGTTAATGGGGCTTGGAGGGGTTGGGGGGGGATGTTGGTGGTACCATTAATTTTAGCGACTTCTCATATACACAGCACTATTTCCCATGACCGTGCTACAGTATCTCATGAAAGGGAGCCATGGGGTTCCCTTAACTTTACACAAAGTTCCCGTGGTGACCCATGGATTCCAATGGAAATCACATGGGAATTTTCCATCGGGGTCATTGACAGAATTCCTGTAAAGCACTGGATATTAAAGACAGAGACTGCACCTCATTTCTCTTGATTAAATATACATTTGGTTTTGTTGGACAAGGCATTATGTCATGTTTTCAGTGAAACTAGTTTTCTGATCTTATGTTCTCAGCAGATCAATCAATCAATCTTGTACTACACCAATTTAAAAACCTGTGTGTGTGTGTGTGTGTGCACCATGTTTTTTTTATCTTTGTCCTAACAAGGATGGGAATATCAGAATAAATGTGTGTGTGTGTGTGTGTGTGTGTGTGTGTGTGTGTGTGTGTGTGTGTGTGTGTGTGTGCGTGCAAGTGTAGGGACCAGTGCTGAAAAGGCAAGTATAAAAACAGCAGGAAAATATTAAAACTTGGTATCTCCACCCATATATGTGTAGAGGCTGGGATGTGTGTGTGTGTGTGTGTGTGGATGCTGAGCTGCAGCCAGGCTTACAGATTTCCCTAAGAATAAGTCCATGTTTAAGTTAACATTGTATATGCTGTCCTAGGTGTTCCTATTATTTAATACCTAATGTATTTCAATCATCTGTGTGTGTGTATGTGTGTGTTCAGGAGAAGCAGGCCAGGATTGCGTCTCTATATCTGCCCCTGTATGGTCTAATCCTGGACAATATGCCACGCTTCTTCCTCAGAGACCTTTTCCCCATTTACCTGACCTCCAGTGACCAGGTAAAAATCACACATCTAGGAATATGGAGATTCCATCTTCTGGACATAATTTTCAAAGGACCAGAACATTTTTCACTGTTTCTAATTTATGACTGTAGCATATTCCAACAAAAAATCCAGTCCAGAGGCTTACTTTCTTAAGACGTGGGTTGAACAGTTAAATCTTATGGCAGGGACTGAGTGGCTGGACCCAAGTGTAGATTTAGGCTGGGCTGTTATTCGTCAGCCGAGCTGAAAGAGGGAGAAAAGTGGGGGAATATAAGAGGGACAGGGTTACAATAAATATCTATTCATAAATTGGGGGAATAAATATATAAATGTAACCCCGGGAAAATAACGGGGGAACATCTAAAAGAAAATATGTTTTTCTGTTTGAATTATCTTTCATTTATGTATCCTTTCAAACCGAGACGGCCGGGAATCAAATCCGGTTCGTCAGCATGAAGAGGTTGTGAGTAGCCGCTCAGCTATAATAATAATAATAATAATAATAATAATAATAAGTTGCAATTATATAGCGCCTTTCACAAACCCAAGGAGATAAGTGGACAAATCAGAAGCCAAGCAGAGGAATAAGCTCAAAAGTAAAAGCCGACCTCGCGGTCTCAAACGAAAGAGCTTTTCATAAATGAATGTTAGGGGAAAAGGATGAATTAAATAAAGTAGTAAAAAGGCTAAGGGTGCGCCTCCTAGGGAAACCTGTAAAAGCACGGAGAGCACGAGCAGCACATAGATAAACTGAAACAATGCCATACCGATTTATATGAAAGATCGCCATAGCGGTTAATAGCAAAGATCGCCACTGCTCAGTGAGGCAGAGAGAGAGTGTAGTGCACGAAATAAGGGGCAGAGGAAAAGATGGGAAAGTATCCCTACTATATTACCTCGGACTGAAGTCCTACCTTGTAGTCTCCTCTCTAAGAGCGATTACCTCACGCCAGAGCACTACATCCCGGGAAAATGGTCCCTAGGAGCGGTGAGAGCACCGGGCCAATGAGCTCTTTAAATAAGCCAAGGCATTGGTGTCTCTCATTGCGCTAAATTGCCCTATGGGCTGCTGGGAGATGGAGTTCCCGTCTAGCAGGAGAACTATGCTTCACAGCCCCCTAGTGTCGGACTGCAGCACAGCATGACCCCTTATGTTAAAATGTCGATGCACTGTTGTATCCTAAAGGTGTCTAAGTAGTCTTATATAATAATATTATTGTCTTTCCTTTAAAAATTTAAGTTTGTTCACATTATGAACAAACATATCAACACTACATAAAAAACTCACAGTACAGTACTGCTCGATAGTAATGTATTTAAAAATGTTGATATGGTAATGCTTTGTGTCTGAAGAAGCAAGGAGCTTTTTGCAAGGAGTCATGTGTCATTCTTTAACATGAATGGGGATAAAACATGGCAGGGTGTGCAGTTAAATAACAGGAGGTGGAGATGGCAACCTTATTTTGGTGAATCGTGTAATTTCTGAATTCTATTGATGAGCCTGCATAATCCTTATTCCATCCTCAATCATGAGTAAATACTTCTTTAGCTATGTATCTGACATTACGTCTTTGCTTGCCACTTAAAAAAGCCTTTAGCAAAACTTACAAATGTCTTAATTGCATTCTCTTTATAGGGATCCAAAGATGATGTGAGTGTTGGAGGAGGAGGAGGTCAGAGTAGTCACAGCAATCGTCATGGAAACTCTGTAGATGCTGCCTTGTCAAAGGAGATGCTCAACTCTATTACAGGTGTGTGTAGGGGTTATAACAGGTCAAATCATGTCACTATAATGTTTTATGTTATTGGTATCAATATCTAAGCCACTTTATCCTACTACTGGGTTGTGGGGGTGCTGAAGACTGTCTCAGTGCTTACTGGGCAGAAGGAAGGCTGGATCACAGGGCAGACACGCACACACACAGACACTCATTCACACCTAAACCTTGGATTTAGTATCTCCAATTCTGCCTGTCTTTGGACTGTGGGAGGAAACCAGAGCTCCTGGAGGAAATCAACAGAACCATTGAGTGCAAACAGATGCAGATACAGGTCAAAAACATCAGATGAACCATCAGAATGGAGGAAAAATGATCTCAGTGACTCAGAAACTAGAACACCAAATAGTGCTTCAAGCTGAGGTTTACAGGAAATCAAATACAATCGTAATGTGTAGAAAGGCATCTCAGATATCACATGTTAAGGTGGATAAGCTACAACAGCAGAAGACCACATCAGGCTCCACTCTCCACTCTACTCCTGTCAGCCATGGAAAGGAATCTGAGGCTACACAGGGAGCAGGTTCACCAAACTTAGAAGCCTGGAAAGCTGCCATCTTTTTTTTTCACCTTCTGCCACTAAAAGTTAGTATGAAAAGCAGTTGGCAGAAACAGGCACTTAATTTACATAGCTGAATGGCCACATAAAGGGCGCTTTTGTAAACCGGTATACGGTTTACGACCTTACAGGCAAGTGAAAAGAATCTCAGGACCCATGTATTATCCAAGCCTGGAAGAACTGCTTACTTACAAACACTACCCACAAACTTCAGGACACATAATTGATATTTTTACAGAACATAACTATAGCACCTAAGCAGGTAGATGTCCATTCAGGCATCATGCGTCTTTCTTTCAGTGTTTTCCTCGCTTGCCGTGTCCACGGCTAACAACACAGATTCCCGAGGCTCGCTCATCAGCATCGAGTCAAACCCCAGCAACAGTGACCGCAACAGCGAGAAGATGGATGGCTGTGAAAAGGTAAGGAGACACGAGTTTCTGGTATAATCTCAGTATTGTCAGTGTACAGTGACACATTCCTAACCTGATATTGCTACGCTTTGTGAAGTTTGCCAGACCGCAGTCCCTGATTGGTTTTGGCTCACGCTTTGACAAACTGGACCAGGCAGAGACGCGCAGTCTGCTTATGTGTTTCCTGCATATTATGAAAACCATTTCAGAAGGTGATGGATCAGAGCCTACATACATTATACACACACACACACACCGATCAGATAATATCCCTTGATTGTCCTTTGTAAATAAAAACAATTCCCTGCATTAGCTATGATCATTAACAGTTTATAATTTTATACTGTTATTTGTTATTTATGGATAATGTATGGTGATTGAGTAGCCATGGATTGTGCTTTGTTTTGCAGAGGTTATGGTTGCATACTGGCATCGAGCCATTCACCAGGAGATTTCAGACTTCTTCAACATCTTAGAGTAAGTTTTCTTTGGTAAACGGTGAATTGATATCTACAATGAGCAACGGATATAAGGATGGAGAGACAAGATGGATAGAATGACAAATTGCATTTGATGAATGGATGGATAGAGTGTAAGTGGTGAGGGAAATGGATTCAGTTCAGGATTCAGATGTGAGTAAATGGAAAAATAGATGAATAAATAGAATTGAATAAAAACGAACCTTAAACAGAACTGGTGCGATGGAAAATTCTAACATTATAACGTTTCCTGTTAGTTTTAATAGACATGTATTCATTTAAAAGTAGTGTCACTACTAAGGATATGATCACTTAACATATTTCCCGAAACAGTGTTTCTGTTTCCTGTGCTCAATACACTGCATATTCTATTCGCCTCTCAGCACTCAGTCTCTTTAATCTCTCCATCTCGCCCCTGACAGACTCTGTCTCCAGCACTTCAGGTTTTTGGGAAAGCGTCACATAGCCAGGTGAGTGTCTAAAATGGATCGCTCGCTCCGGCAGAAAGCCGGCAGGTCTCTCATTGCTTGTTTGTAAGCCACGTACCACTGAGCACCTGCACGGCTTTCCCTTTCGTTGTTTCTGTCTCTCTGTGTGTGTCGATGTCTTTGTGTGAAGCGAAGGAGGAAGAGGAAAAGAGAAGCAAGAAAGAGAGAGATGATGTGAGACACAGGATTTCCACCCAGGCTGAGAGAAAAAAAGGGGAGGGGGGGAGTAGTGCAGAGAAAGAAAGAAGTCCTGCTGATCTGGAGCTTGGAGAAAGAGGCAGGCGAGGATAGGTTTATTATTTATGGCACATGGTATCTCATATGCTTTCTATCACAGTTTTTCATGGCCATTATACAAGGCAAGGGCATCACTTGATCAGTTGAAATAACCGTCAGACCCCCGTGAACTGGAAATATAATTATTAAAGACCACGTTTCTTATTAACTCCTAGCTGATTCAATTAGGTCGCATGTACTTTAACTATGAATAAGTGGGAATACTTCTCTTTCCCAAGCCAGCCTGTAGTAAAGTCAGGTATTAGTAAAATATAGAGGATCAGGATTTATAGGTGAGATTCTATATATTTTATAGATTCTCTTTTCCTCTTTCTCTCTCTCTAGCTTTCTCTCTCTAAGGGAAGAGAGATTCCAGTAACATATTCTGTTTCAAAATCAGAATCCTTTCACCTCACTGAACACTGAACCGTGTTGTTAGTGACTTGTAGTCTTGTTTGATTTTTTTCTTTACAGCTATACTAATGGGTTAGTCATGTTTTTTTTTCTGCATTTATGTACATTCCTACTGCTACTCAATTTATTGATGCATTAATAGCTGTCTCTCATACGCTTTTTCTATCTGTCTCTCTGGTATCTTATTGATCTTTTTTTTTTTTTTTTTTTACCATTTTCTGTTTCAATACTTAATACCTCTCTCTATATCTCTGTCGCTGTCTTTCGCTTTCGCTCGGTCTTTAATTAAAGGTGCATTGGGCAGGTTTTTAGGTTTTAGAGTTTTACAGTGTTACACAGTGAAATACACTGAAGTACCAGAAAAACTGGTATATGGCAATTAATATGTGGTAGGTCCCCCACAGGATCTTGGAGGGAACGTTGAACAGTCCTCACGCTGATGTTTGTTGAGAGCCCAGCATTGACTTGCGATGTTACTTGAGGCAGTGTTACACATCTATCGCATGAATCGATTCTTGCCAGCCAACGCTGGTCACGTTCTCGTCTTTTTACGGCCGAGCTGCTGTCATAAGTTCGAGGTTTTGCCAGAATTCTTGTAGTCACAGTACACCATTGAAATGCTCACGCATGAAAATCCAAACTTCATCTCACGAGGTCCAACTATTAACCCACTTTGAAAATTGGAAAATTGTGATAACTTGCCATTCTCACAGAAGAAGCTTCCATAGATATCTGGCACTGGTATACACACTGGCGGATGCAGCCGTTGACATGCGTAGGCAGCGTTGCTGTGTATTTTGCATTGGCTCCAGTACCAGGTTTTCTGAATGTTAAATGATTGGTAGTTTTTGTGTTTATTTTTTTTAACACAGCAGCAACAATAGTATGAGGCAAACATGCTGGTATAGTAGGTTCTTTTTTTCCTCCCACCTTCCAAAAAATATGCTGCTGGATCAGCTGCTACATTTACATTTACATTTATGGCATTTAGTAGACGCTCTTATCTAGAGGAGTGCTTAGTCATTAACTTGGAATATCCAATGCTAAGGCTGGTAGACCTGAATTCAGGGTACTTTGAGTTATAATACTGCTAGACGTCCCAGAACCCAAGTATTCCTAAACTACACTATATACCACACTGCTATATTGCCACTGTGTGTGAGTGAGCATACGATTATGATATATGATTGTGAGTGCGTGTGCAAAATGCCCTGTGATGGACTGGCGTGTATTCCTGGGATAGGCTCCAGATTCACTGTAGCCCTGATTGGGATAAAACAGTTACTTAAGATACATGAATGAATGAATGAATGAATGAATGAATAAGAATATTGGGAGGGGGTTCTCTGTAGTCAAGGAGTCTAGCACCAAAGCAATGTTTTTTTCAGGAACACATTGTTTAACAATTATTATTAACATTATTTCAAATAGAAGGATCAGTACAATACTGTCCAGTGCACCTTTAATGTTTAAGTATGGTGATGCATAAGGACAAATTTGGGTCATATATATTATATTGCTCTAGCAAGCTATGAAAATCACACACTGACAAATTCAGAACTGTCTTGCAGTGATGTGTAATGTAAATCTAAACATGTGTAAAGCATGATTATACCTTCGCATAATGATGCGCCTGCTTGGTTTGAATCTGTGAATGGGTCTCTTGTGTTTTCGTGTATTGCCTGCCTTTGCTTTCTCATTTCCATCTCATGTTTAAGCAAACATCACTCACTCACTCACTCATTCACTCACTCTCTCAATTCTACTCTTTCGTTCCATCTTTATCTCCATTATCATCCCCTGGACTGCCTTCCAAAACAAATTCGCTTCATGCCGTAGGACTCTTATTTGAAATTGAAATTCATTCGCTAGTCCGCACATGCCAACAGGACATAGCTAGTATCATACCAGGTGCTTGATTTTTTTTTTTTTTACACTAACATTTGCAAGTTGAATTAGCTTGAACGCTGCCCTTCTTTGAATGCTGGCCTGCTTAAGTTAGTGTTAAGCTTTTTTTTTCCACCTGGCTGCTTGAAATGTGATGAAGAACATTGAGGATGATGATATTGTCGATGGTGCCCTTAACCCCTGCTGTGATTGGGTCGTTGTGCACAGGAAGTTAGCAGCTGCGGTTAAGCTGGCGCAGGCCACCCAGAACACTGGCACTCTGAAGGGTTCGAATGCTTCCACCCAGTCCTCAGGGCTTCTGCCCCAATGGTAAACACCCCAGGATTACATTCCCCATAGAGACTGGCTTTTGTTCTGAGCAAAGTAACAGTATTAGCATTTCCATTTCCTGTTAGCTACAAATCTAGTAGAAGTTGTTCTTTAGCTGTGTCCCAATTCAGAGGCTGCATTCTTCGAAGCATGCGGTCTACGCCAGTCTACCAAGGCATGTCCGCGATGTCCGAACAGAAATGAGATGGTCTGCCCTATGGCAGATTTCTTGTTTGTGTCACATCACCGCTGTTCCTGCCCTTACTATTTTGCCTCGAAACATCACCTAGCAAACATGGACTGAAGTTCTTTAAAGATGGAGAAACTTAGATTTTAGTGTTTTTATTTTTTTCATTTATTAGAGTTGGGTATGCTTCACTGTCGGCAGATCATGTATCTTAAACTGATGGCAGAGGTCCATGTTTAAGCTGCATACTGTTAGCTGTATACTGCATACTGGTTACTGTATGGCTAGTGACAGGTTTATTCAAATTTAAAATGGTACTGAATGTACTGTAATTAAATACATTCTCATATACTCATGTACGCCATTCGCTCCATTGCCGACGCCACTGCATTCATGAGTCGCCATCATCAAAAAACCTTTGGATATGTTGGCTGGTGAAGGATACACTCGTTGGACACTTCGTTGCCATGGAAAAGAAGCCCGCGTTTCTCAGCCGCATATGAAAGCACCTTCCAAATGGATCAGCCATTATGACTCAGTCGGTCTTCAAATGCAGCCCCTGAATTGGGAACTTTTTTCATAGATGTAGCTACAACCATGACCCAAATTGATTATTATTATTAGTAGTAGTAGTAATAGTAGTGCTATAAGTATTAGTATTCGTATTAATCCTGCCCCAGGCCTTTTCACTGAGCCAGCCTTTTGTTTGGGTCATTAGCATATTCCTGTTAGCAACAAATCTAGCAAAGGTTTCTATGTTTTTCTATGCCTGTCAGAGTTAGCAATAAATCTAGCAATAAATCTAAAAGAAGCTGTATTTGTTTCCACACATATAGCCATAGTCATGACCAACATAAATGAATCTGTATAAATGTTTTATTCTCAGGATTCATGCTCCAGCGGTATATCAATCCCTAAGCGTTGCATTTTTCATAGACCAGAAATTGTTAGCCTTATTAGCATGTTCCTGTCAGAAAATTGAGTTGTTTTTGTTTCGGTTTGTTGTTTTTGCCTCATCAGCCTTACCCTAAACTGAATTACTGTATGATTGATTCTTGAAGAAACGGAAGATAAGGTGTCGTGGATGACATTTTATACCCTTTTCATTTATACCCTTGCAAAATGCAGTTTTGTAAACATTTACTGCTAAGATAACAAGGTACAGAATTAATTAGCAATAACTCATGTATCCATCATTTGTCCAGTGTGAAAACATCTCAGTTCATCATTTTTCATCACAATTTCATCATGTGGTGCAGTACAAGTATCCACTAATTATACAGTGTTCTCCCGTGACACAACGTGGCAGCCATTTTGTCTGTATCCAGCATGGCCGTCTCCCTTGACCTGCTGCTATGTGTGGTATTCTGTGAAAGACCCCGTCCATTTCTATTCCTTTTTTTTTGTGTATTAATAAACCCCTGTTTATATTAAAACAGCTAATATGCTAAAATCATGTCTTTATTAACTTATTATGACGAGGAGGAAATTTTAAACGTTGCTTTTCACAACCTGTATAGCTCTGAGGTAATTAAAAATGCTAGCTATCTCAGGCAAGATAAATGACACTTAACTGTTAAGGAAATAAAAATGACTAATATATATTATATTAGGATTAAGCCAGTCAAAAAATAGTCAAACCAGATATGCTAGTAAGCTAAGGAAAGTGCCTCTCATACATCTATATATGCTAATGTTCTTAGCATTCATGCTTTTTAAGAGTGAAATAAGCTGGTTTGTTGAGGCCCTAACCCACTCTATGTTGTCTACTCTCAACAACCAGGATGCTGTCAAGTCAGGATGGGCACAGACATGCTCGTTCCCATACCATGCCCATTCTTCGGGGCAAGAATGCCCTCAACAACCCCAAACTGCTGCAGATGATGGAAACAGGTAAAGGTGCCAGGAAACATTAAGCATCTTTAGCCAGCTAATCTGTAAATACCTTAATAAGGTTTATTCTTGGCAATCAGGAAACCGAAGGTCTACAGTAAGTATGCTGTGTGTACAAAGATATAACAGTTACAGTCTAAACTCTGGGTTTTTAGGCATTTTAATGTTAGTGTTAATGTGCAGCCTCACATGCTCTTTGTGTGCATGTGTGTGTGTGTGTGTGTGTTAGATGGGAATTCAGCTGAGAATGACAACTTCAACCCGACAGACATCGAAGCCAATCTGTCCACAGAAGTCTCCCTCACTGTACTCGATGTCCTCGGACTATTCGTTCAACACCACAAGGTCAGCAGACACTCATCCATTTTGTTTAATCTGTGACCTGGTAGCTGCAGATTTATTTGTAAGTAAAGGTCTTTTTGATACGGCAGTGCCATCTGGTGGATCAACAAAAAAAATATCAAGTGTGTTTGTGAGATGCAGCGTATATGAATTATTAATAATGTTTTAAAATTGAAAACAGGTAAGCAACTAAAAATATAAAAAACATAT
>JANCOA010000025.1:8245725-8263676 GCA_024363135.1 Leptodoras oyakawai | reverse complement strand
GAGTACCCGGAGTAAACCCATACAGACACAGGGAGGAGACTCCACACAGGACCCAGACCACCCGGGGGATCGAACCCAGGACCTTCTTGCTGTGAGGTGGCAGTGCTACCCACCGAGCCACCATGTCGCCATAAATTAGTTTATATTTAACAAATAGATTTAAGTTCATCATTGAAAACACTTAAAATCTTTTCTTTGTTCATTTGTATGTTAATTAAAGGTTCAGTTGAATTAACACATTACAGGTGATGGAATTAATTGCATTATTAGACAGAGTGCCACTTAATTTGGAAATAGGGTTTATACAATGAACCAGATTGATACCGATTCCTTGTATTTTGCTACAGGTTTACTTTTCTAAATATCACAATATTAACAGAAGACAGAACTCGTACCACTCTGTGTTGTTCACTGCATCCCCAAAGCCTGGTGTGTCAACGATGGTGAGCTTGAGCTTGACGCCCTTCTCCTCGATGTCCACTGTGTGCTTCGTGATTTCCACCGTCTGGGTGATCCGCTCTGGAATGAAAGCAGGCTAATCTTAAGTACATACTCGAAGTGCGTATTTAATCTCTCATGAAGAAATACTGAAAAAAAAGGGCAACAGCAGAAATGTTACTCGGTCGGCTGCTGATACGGTGAACTAAGCATTTCTTCCTTTCAGCTCTCAACTAGCTACTGGCTATTTGCCCTATTGGCTTTGGTTGCTAAACAAATGATTCCATCTGAAACGTCTTTCTGAAAGCATTTTACTATTAAGTAACAACTCATTTCCTTTGCAAGCTTAATACTAGCTTATACAATCATATTCTCTGACTTTGTTAATACAGGGCATTAAAATCTATGCTCGTTTGTGTGCAAAATAAACTACAGAGTTTCTGGGGAGCTAATACATGGAATTTGGTGAACATACTGAAGAATTCCCTTGCATAATATATTCAGGATTTGACCGCATCTGGATTACCTTCAGCATTGAGAAGTTTTCTGTCTTTGTAGAGATCTGTGAGGAAGAGGCTGTTGACTAGGGTGGACTTGCCCAATCCAGACTCCCCTGAGAGAAAACAAAGGGAGCCAGTGAGAAGAAACAGAAAGAGTGAGGCACCCCAAGGAAACAGTAGACTCCTCAGTAGAATTACAATAAGGTCGACAATTTTACCTGCTACCATCAGAGTGAAGTCGAAGCCCTTTTTAACAGATTTGCGATGCACTTGATTTGGTAAGGTTGCAAAGCCCACATACTCTTTATCCTGGTCCTGCTAAGTAAAAGAAAATTGCATAAAGAGAAAAACAGAGAGAGGAGAGAGAGAGAGAGAGAGAGAAAACCTGTAGTTAGCTGTAACATAGAATGAACTTTTAGACAAAAAAGCCTGGCAAGAAACAGAACTGAATGTGGTATTTCAGAAAATTACATAATATGGGATCCCTTCAGCTCTTGGCTATTTTAAGCTCAACAGCAATGCAGAGTTACTCTGTAGTTGGGAAACCAAATGGTGACAAAACTGGGTGGATATAACAGAGGGCATAAAAAGCAGTCACCTTTAATTAGATCAAATTAAAAGATGGAAAGGACCACCAGCATTTTACACATATGCAATCTCCAGCATTTCAGGCATGCCATTAAAGATCCAATGCCACAATGTTCTCCCCAAAAACAACGTATAACTCTGAAGCACTCAACCCATCACAGGACATCACACACATACACAGTCCCGGGCTTGAACTTTAACCATGCCAGAACTCAACCCGGACAGTTACAGTATGTTAATCATCCTGAAGCAAATTTCACTATCCAAAATAACCCTGAACTTATTTCTCATTCATGCATCATTGCATTGCTCTTTACATTTTTAAACAGACTCTTGTGTTTATGTTACATTATATTACAGTTGACAGCCAAGAAAAAAAAATACGATCTACATTTTCAGTCTGCTTTTCTATTCCCTAGGATAGGAGGCCTGAACTACGTGTAAGTTTAAAAAGTTAAATTTGAAAGTAATTTAATGACTAATTATTCAGGAAATGGCAAGTGCCCATGTAACCAAACTCTAAATGCAAGGAATTTTACTCAGAATAAATATTGATGTAACTTTACTTTGGAACTGTAATGGGGTACACTACTAAAGAAAAACATTGCAGGGTTGCAAATGTCTGTTTTGGATTGCCCCTGTAATGTGTCTGAGCTAAAGCTTGTAGTTGTAATGTACACCAAGTTATGAAAATCCATTCCTTGCTTAAACAGATTTTTGATGGCTTTACAGCAATCATTCCAAACAAGAACTTCATCATCAACCCAGCTCTTGGTACAATGAGAACTCACTGAAACATTGACTCATTCATTCATTCATTCATCTTTAGTAACCACTTTATCCTGGTCAAGGTTGTGGTGGATTCAGAGGGTACGAGGCAAGATTACACCCTGGACACTCATTTACACACGAACCAATTTGGAGCAGCCAATCCACAATCCACAGGGAGTTGGGAGGAAGCCAGCAAACCCACAATAAACCCACACAGACCCAGGGAGACTATGCAAAACTCTACACATAGTAATCTGACCTCAAGAAGGAGCTGGGGACCCTGAAGCTGTAAGGCAATTTGGTTCCTGTGTCTAAGTGAAATCCTGCCTTTAAACTGATGTCCCAATGCCAAATCCAAAAACTCACTCACACTATGGCCAATACTGGTAAACTGCAACTGAAATCATCCTTAAAAACAACTCACGCTTAAGATAAAAATGATGTGTTTGATTCAAATGCATTTTGGATCGTGAAAATTCCTCCTCTCTGTTTCAAGACCTACACTATGTCTCCCAGCATTACCTCGGTTGAGTCATAAGGGTCATAGCAACCCCATGGACTCTTGGGTCTGGAAGGGCTGATGGGTGATGGGCTGAAAGGAGGTGGCAGATCCACATATCCAGGCCAAGTGTTGTACTTGGGATCAGGCTCAGCTTTGCCTAGGGTTCTGCAAAATGCAGGAAGCCTCAAAAATGTGGGTGGTCCCCCTGTGTTGGGACTCTCATAATCTTCTTCAGCCTCACAAGGGACAAGCAGGTGCCTCTCTCTTACAGAGTGGTGTCCCATGATATTCTCCAGCTCAGAAAACTCTGAATCTTCCTTGGTGTGGCTTGAGATCTGGGGGTAGTTTTGACGTGGCAGAGGTTGATGGTATGATTGGTCAAGAAAGAATTGTATAAGGGGGGTGTTGATTGGGAAAATAGGGTGGGTCAAGGGCAGAAGAGAGTTAGTGGTTAAAAGCAACATGGTTATAAGGAACAAACAATAAAATAACACTCTTTTTTCTCTTGGGGCCTCTTATGTACTCTAGTCTCTAGTACTCTACTTTTATGTCAAATTCAGTAAGTAAAATGAACATTTGTTTTCAAAGAAAATGTTCAGGAAAGTTAGTAGCACAAGCAACAGTCACTATATGCACATTATAAAAAATATATATATACACAAAATAAAAAATAAAAAAATCAAATAGTACACTGGTCCAAGGGTGACAGAAAAAAAATGATATATGGCTTCTCAAAGGTATCTAGATAAGAATCTAGATACCTTAGCATATTCACCTAGTAGTAGATTACTTAGCATATTCACATTTCCAGATGGTGAATTCGACAATTTGCGTTATAACAGGTGCTGACTGAAAGTGCACACGTGGCACTGGAACCAATTAATCCAAATCAAACATGACAAATCCTTCAACACAGAAGTGCAAGTACATTAACAAGAGGAGGCGTGACAAGCGTGATGTATGGATTGCTAGAAATCTTCAGCTTGCGTTTATTACATTTGCTACATTGAAGTTTCACAGGGCCAAAAAGCAAAGAACTGAAAACTACTGAAAGTGGTCTACTTGATGGAACAATTAAGAAGCTTAAGTTTCAAGGTCGGGGCATCCTATATGAGTTTGGGGAATAATACAGTTAAAGGAGAATGATCAGAAGCTCAGGCTGGCATTCTGCAGATCTTAAGTTAACATTCATTGAACAAATAAGTAAGACTAGTGGCAAATAAACAAGTTAATTGTTAGCTATGTATAGCTGGTTGCTTTATTTGCCACAAAGCCTATAAATCTGTGTCTATGTACCATGTTAAGGTATTATTATTATTATTATTTATACCTTGTATATCAATAATACCTTTTAATACATTGTATACTTGTGTTACATTTAAATGTATATAAATATATTTTACATTTCTTTAATTTATAAAACAATAAGGGTGCCTTATTTAAACCAAATGGTACCCCATTATGCTCAGAAGTCCTGGTAAGGCAAAAAGCAGAAGATCATGCAGCACTGTTACAGAAACAATTTGCTGAGAATAGTATAACTGTTATATAATAAATAACCTGCCATTTATATTAGAATGCAGCAACATTAGAGATCATCTCTGCTTAGTAATAAAACGGATCAGCAGTAGTGTATTGATGAGGTTGAAAATCAGGACTCAGGAGGGGCAAGGAAAGGTTGCCAGTACCTGCTCTTCCTCAAGCTTCTTTGGTTTAGGAGATGCTGGAAAGGAGTCCTGGTCATCAGACTGTACAGCACTGTAACAGTCCTCGACTGGTTTCCATTGCTCACTGTCCTCCATTGCTACAGGGGCTACTGTGCAGTCTGCCATCTCCAAACAGGAAGGGGTATACATTTAGAATAGGGTGCAAATGGGGCAAAGGTGAAGTCAATGTGAATGCGTACAAGTGGAAAGTGACAAGAGTCCATTGTCCAATGTCATAGCCATTTTTGTACGATTGGACAGACAAAAAATAAAAAAGTAATTGAGCTGCTGAAACACATGAGGCCAGAGGCCCACAACTGAAATGCTAAAAATGGTGAAGGATGCCAGAAAAAAAGCAAATGAAGCTGTCTACTTAAATTAGCCTGGGAACATAAAACATTCAAAATGGTTTGCATATAGTAGGCATTTCTACAAATATCTAAAAGTATGATGTATATCAGCAAGAGTCTGTTAGTCTAGGCCTGCCAGGGTTCATTAAACTACTCATTTTTGAAGCGCTTATAGTCTGAGTAAGCCCCTAAAATATACCATGGTGACCAAAGCAGAAACCACGAGCTGAAATTTACTGAAACAAATATAGTTCCAAAAAGTCAGTACTACCATATAGAGTATGTTTTCATTTCACCCATAAACATCTCAGAAGCTATTTGCTGTGAGGGAGAAATGTCAGACTGAATCCCTAATAGCAAAGTATTCATCACTGAACAGCTATAAATTTCATGCCAGACTGTCTTGCACATTCTTGATTTTGGACCATTAACAAAAATTAGAGGATTGTTCAAAACTCTGTGAAGTACAGAAACTTGAATCTAAGAACACAGTACTCATCATTTTAACAGATACAGTTCTGATTTGATTGGAGGTTGCTGACCTGTTTCAGCCCTGTGTGCTGAAAGATCAATGTTCAGCTTACCAACACCAGGCTATACTGACCTAAATTCAAGACAATGGTTAACAGCTCAACAACAAACTTCCATCATTAAAAATAATGAAGCAGAATCAAAAAACCATACATATATTCCAGTCCGAGCAAGTAATATATGCCTCTTCTATTAGCTGTGAGCGATATCACAGTGTTTGAAGTATTGCATCTTTAAATATTGCTCAGCCTACTTTTCAGTTGACTAGAAATAGAAACCTCTCCTTATAATCCATGATAAAGTCTCAGAGTAGGTCAAGACTGCAATGTCCTCCTTTCAGAAAATAGCTTAGGTGTCTAAGCACAGTGAATCAAAAAGAGCTAATGTTAGGAAGTAACACAGAAATCAAGTGGAAAGTGGAAAGACATAAAGATACATCCATCCACTTATCTGAGGAGCTTACCTTGCTCAAAAGGCTTACCTATAGACCTCTTAACCCAATACCCACCTGTGGAACCTCTGTTGAACTGGATTTACCAAAATGAAATTTCTTGGCTCTACACATCCAGCTCCACACAAACCCAGATACTAAGCCAATAGCCAGCCTTTTATACCAACATGCTCTAAGTCATGGTGTCCTTCAGCCTCATCGAGCTGCCCCCAGGGGGCCAATCAACAAAACTCTAATCTGAACTGCCTATGATGAGTCCACACTGAGTTACTGAATGTGACATGTCACAGAGCTTTCTGTCAAATAATGATGTAGCAAGTGACTAACAGCAACCCAGCCAAAGAGATGGCATTTTGTTTATATGCATTTTTAATGCTTATAGTCACTGGTCATGCTCTAGATATTCCCAGTAATGAGTATTACAGAAGGAAGGTAAGGAGACTGACAGACCCATCAGCTAGCAACCTCTTACTGTAATTAAGTCTTTCCACAAAGTGGAAAAATCTCACCAAAGTTACGAGCTGAGAAGGCAGAACTTGAAGAGATGCACCAGAACTCCACAGGAAAGTGGAAAGTTTCAGAGAGAAATACCACCACCAGCTGCATTAAGAACGGTTTTAACTGTTTTAAGAACTGTTTTCCTCTTCAGCTCAATATCTAAGAACTTAAAGGAAACAGATTGATGACTATGTATAAAAAATAAACCAGGTGAACGGTCTCAAGGAGCCAAATAGAACTAAAAAGAAAATCACCATAATATGGAAAATATCAATAATCATGGTTAAAACATTTCCATGTCATCGTGGTGAAACATATTTATGGTTTCATAAAGTTTAATTGTCAGATGGTGAACTTGTGAGGCCTTAACTCACTGTAAATTGTTAGGCAGGTCAAGAATGATCATTAAGAATAACTATTCCAAAGCATAATAAGCTCCTCTGACAAAAAGATAGTCACAGTGTGTATTTAAGGTGGTAGTAACTTCCAGCTCCTGCAGATGGCATTGCACAAGGGTGATTGGGCTATAAATAGCTGTGGGGTGTGTGAGGGGTTTCACAGATTGAGAAGAGGTGGTACGGTGCAGTGATGAAACTGATAGACAGGGACCGCCGGCGTGTTTCACAGCTTGTGAATAAAAAACGCTTCGCTTCCATCTGGAGCAGAGTGGCATGCAAGAGTCACAAAGTTGCTAGTTACAGACACAAAAATTGGACTGTTCGACTGGAATCTGGTCAGATGAGTCTAGATTCTTCCTGTATGTGAAGGCTGCTAGGGGTTGTGTTCATTGTAGACGTCAGGAAGCCTTCAATGAGCTGTGCGCAAAGAGTGCTTCAAGCTGGAGGAGGCTCTGTGATGTTCTGGGGGTGTTTTAATTATATAGAAATGGGTCCTTTGGTTGAGGTGACAGGAAATGTGAACCACAATGCCTACACTGAGGTAATGGACAACCAGGTTTTGCCTTTTGCTCATCATCTTAATGCAGAAACATAATATTTCAATCCCTGTATTCCAAAATGACAATTCTTATGTTTAAAGTTATGCAAATGTAACTGATCAGTATGATGAACATTCAGGAGACTTCCCACATCCAGACTGGCCTGCAAAATCCCCAGATGTGAATCCTCCAGAGAAGGCATCCGTGAAATTATGTAGGAATATTTGCAGAAATTTGGCCAGGGGGCCCAAACATTTGCATACACTGGCCACAGAATTCAGCCACAGCAACGTCCAAAAGGTTTTCTCGGACTGCCACGCAAGTGCTGCAGACATATTTATTATATAAATAGAGCCTCAAATCAATACTCCGTCAACGCTCAGTGCCAAAGTTGAGAAGTGTCTTAAGAATTTATAATAAATATAACAAACAACTCTTGCTACATTATAGCTGTTTTTGCTTTACGAAAAGGTTTTTCAAAAACTGTGAACACTTACAATGAACCAGCATCATGTAATGTGTACTTAAACTTTTGTTTTACGAGCCAGCGTTACAGCAGCCCACACAAAACATTATCAAACATTTTCATTACAATAACTCATCAACCATACACATGTCTATGACAACAAATTCCACCCAGGCGATTTTGGTTTCTGGGAGATTTAACTTCCCCTAAGGCTCTATTGTGTAACTGAAGTAAGAGCTATGAAAAGCGAGGGAGGCTGAAATGCTGCAATCTTGGATCTCGGATGAGGTAAAGGTTGTGGTTTTTTTAGTGCCACACTAAAAACAAGGAACATGCATTCACAATATACAGTCAAGTGTGTAACAACAAACACCTCCACTCTGGTGAGCCTGGTTGGCTAGACTGGTTTGGAAAGGTCTTTACTTATCTATCCAAAGACAATATACAGGAAAGCAGGTCATGAAGAAAAAGCTTTTGGACAAACGCTGGGTAATTTGTGTAAAAGAATATATTATGCAGCAGTTAAGCACTTAAAGCATCATAAAAAACTCCTCTGGGTTCCATTGTATATTTATTGTCTATGATTTATTGGGCAGAGAGGAAAAACAGGTAGAGTCTGAATGAGCCTATGCAAAATATATAGCAAGGCCATATTTGTTTTTTGTATCTTGTAGTGATGCTTCTATCTTGTAGCACTTTAAGATTGCTTCAAATGTAAAGTGCGCTATAATTAAAATGTGTTATTGTTATTACCTATATGTCAATGGTTGCAACTGCCAGTGTGTATATAAAGCAATTGACATCTATGGAAGCTGTTTCCTCTGTGAGAATGACAAGTTATCACAGTTTTGCAATTTTAAATGGGTTTTAATAGTTGGTGCTCATGAGATGAGTCATAGCATTTCAGAGGTAGAAGCTACAGGAATTCCAGCAAAACCTCGAAATTACGACAGCAGTGTGGCCATAAAAAGACTCTGGGTGAACGTAACCAGCGTTGGCTGTCAAGAATCGTTTCACGCAATAGGTGTACAACACTGCCTCAAGTAACATCAGCATTCAATGCTGGGGCCTCAACAAACATCAGTGTGAGGACTGTGCAACGTTCCATCCAAGACCACTTGGGGGACCAACCAAGTATTGACTGCTATACCAGTTTTTATGGTACTTCAAGTTTGAAATTGAAGTTACATGCTGCCTGTAAAACTTTAGAGCTTTCATGCTAAATGTGGGTCATAACATCATTTTCATGGGCGTTATCATCAGAAGATTGTGAGTTTGAATCCTGATATGAATGCCACAGAGAAAAGAGAGTGATATCTGTGTGGGAGGACTGGTTTCATAGTGAGGTAGTATGTGGGAACTGGAAAAATGACCAAACTGTAAGAAAATGGGACAAACAAAAGTGTGTACACTGAAGTACCAGAAAAACTGGTACAGGATCTTGGAGGAAACATTGCACAGTCCTCATGCTGATGTATGTTGAGGCCCCAGCATTGAATTCTGATGTTACTTGAGGCAGTGTTACACGCATACCGCATGAAAGGATTCTTGCCAGCCAACACTGGTCACACTCACCCAAAGACTTTGAGGTTCAAGGTTTTGCTGGAATTCTTGTAGTCAATGCTCATACATGCAAACCACACTTTGCTTCCACCTCTGCTAAGCTATGACCCATCTCATAAGCTATTAAGCTGCATTAAAAATTGCAAAATTGTAATAACTTGCCATTCTCACAGCAGAAACAACTCTAGAAGCTTCCATAGATTCCACTTTACATACACAATGGCAGATGCAAGCAAATCCAAGATGTGCATAGGTGGCATTGCTATGTATTTTGCATAGGCTCCAGTACCAGTTTTTTCTGGTACTTCATTGAAGTGGTTGACCACGTATTTAGGAGAAAAGACATCACTTTATCTGATTGATAGCTGTGGTTTCATAGTTAGGTAGTGTGAGGGGAAAATGAGGTAAACAAAGCTGTGCATGCCCGGAGGTGTGTATAGTCAGCAAGATTGCAATTGTCAATATTATTGCCAGCTGATGGATATGATTCAATTCAATCTGAAATCAATTTGATTTCTATAGCACTTGTTTAACTTTACAGATATCCGAATGTAGGTTTCTAATGATCAAGCCAAGAGTGACCAGATGACATCAAGAAGACATCTTATGAGGAACTAGACGCAAAAGTCTCAAAACACTACCTCTGATATGATCGCCTATAAACTGTGCATAAAGCCTCTGAGGCTGGAGCACCTGAAGTTGAGACACCTGCTCCCAATAGAGCCGTGATCATACTCAGGCATCCAGGTCGTTCTAAAATGCCTCACAGTAGCAGGTCAAAGTAACTGGATAATTATAGCAGAATCTTGTGAGAAGCTACATCTCTTCCAGCCGCGTATGTAAACCGGAGCCGTGAATGACGTGCTTGTTCGGGTCGGCACAGCAGAGCTCTTTGTGAGTCAGACTAATAAAGGGCACAGTGGTATGTGTGTTTGTGTGAGAGTTAAGAACACAGAGAGTCTCTCAGACAGCAACTCAGGTGCACACAACACTACTCACTAGTCTCTCCATACTTTCTAACAAAAAGTTCATACAGGTTTGTATGCTTCTACTGTATCCGCACATATGCAAACATTAAAGCAGACCAGGTTCATGATGTCCTTTTACTGCACTCAGCATAAAAGGTCCTGCAGGTGGCTTTGTACAAATAAGCAATAAGCAAATAATCAGGTTTGGCTAAACAGTAATTATTACACAATTACACATCAATCACACTGAAATACAGATTTGACTAAGAGCTTCATTATTAAGCGCCATGAAAACACACTTATCTCCGACATCTCGAGGATAACGTATCAGCAACCAAGCAGCGCCAAATCAAACAAGCGTGCAAAATGTAAACGTACCTCAGTGTCACTGTTTACTTCAGCGCTCGCTGCCATTTGCACGGCTGCACCGCTAAACAAGCGAACAAAGGTGTTATCAAGCAATCAAGAGAACGGCCACACAGAAAGCAAGTAAACATGGCCCGGGGTTCAGCTCAGCTGCCTGTCAATCCCTCAAAATTCCCTACATGTGGTCTCATTTGCATAGACACGCCCCCACCACATGTAGCTGCAAAATCCTCTCTCTGTCTTCGCTCTGCTGCAGGTTTTTGCACAACATCTGCCCGGCTTTAACGACTCCTTAACACCGTGCCCTTATACACTAAGGTATAAATATTACTGCTTACGATTTGATTACAGCACAAAATCAAACTGCGCTTGAAACCTGAACTAGCAAAATATCCTCATTGTAGGATCTTGGCATGTCCCTGATCTAGCTGGTGATAAAAGTGGGTCTTTCATCTAGTTGTGCTAGGCTGTGTGTGTCACCGCCACCAATCACAAAACACAAAAGATGTCAACACAACCACTGTCCATCAATGGACAACACACAAAGCTTTCCTCCAGAATTAGTATCCGAACATTTTGTGTTAAAAAAAAATTCTTAATACAGTCACATGTAGTATTTATAAGTAGTCTCTAGGGTTTAGTCTTTTTGTCATGGCATAGAAAAACCCCGCTCACACTTGGGATAAACATATGGATTACATACAGTACTGTGTAAAAGTTCATTCATTCATTCATTCATTCTCTTGACCGCTTATCCCTTTTCAGGTTCACAGGAGAGCCGGTGCCTAGCCGGCAGCATAGGGCGCAAGGCAGGAACAACCCTAGTCAGGGCGCCAATCCATCGTGGGGGCGCACACACACCCACACACACACACACACACACACACACACTCACACACACTCACACACACTAGGGCCAATCAACCTAACATGCATGTCTTTGGACTGTGGGAGGAAACCGGAGAACCCGGAGTAAACCCACACGGATACGGGGAGGACATGCAGACTCTGCACAGAAAGGACCCAGACCGCCCCACCTGGGGATCGAACCCGGGACCTTCTTGCTGTGAGGCGACGGTGCCTCCAAGCCACCATGTCGCCCTTGTGTAAAAGTTTTAGGCACCTTATTGCTTTTAGGTACAACATTATTGAGTCAGTACAAAATGATTTATACATACATTTCCAAATATTACATTTCCAAGTGTGACAGTCAAAGTCTCAGAAGAGCTGTGGCAGATTCTCCAAGACGCTCAGTAAAACTTACAGCTAATTACTGTACAGTACGATGCAGAAATCTTACACACATGCAAAGACTCGCTGTAAAGCAAAGACACCTTTGAAAATAATGAAGATATTTCTACATAAAAGAAAACACTATAAAGTCCAGTAAACTGGAATACACTAAAGGAAGTCAATATTTGGTGTGTCTTTTCCTTAAACAGTGTTCACAGTGTGTGCAAGTTAAGTTTTACTGAGCGTCTTGGAGAATCCGCTACAGCTCTTCTGGAGACTTTGTCTGTCACACTTGCTTTTTTTTTTTTGCATGCAAAACCCAGCAGTGAAAAGTGATCCATTATGTAATGCGTTGCTTTTGTTACTGACATACAAACATTTGTGTAACATTTAACCTTTTGTTGGAAAAGTAACATTTGGAAATATTTTGTACAGACTCAATAATGCAAAACATTCATTCATCTTCTTGGCCGCTTATTCCTTTTAAGGGTCACGGGGGAGCCGGTGCCTAGCCGGCCACATGGGGCGCAAGGCTATTGCAAAACATCAATAGCTCAATAGCACCTAAAAACAAAATGGTGCCTAAGACTTGTGCACTGTACTGTATATGGGGTGATTTTATATATGGGGTGTGCCAATAGAGGAAAATAATCAGTTATGCTGTGTTGCAATGCAGCCCATTGAAAAGTATAACTGGTTATTTTCACATAACACATACTGACATGTCTTATTATGACTGCTGCAGTGAGAACTGGCAGTAAATAGTTTTTTGTCAAAGTTTCTTTTTCTTCTTCTTCCAATTTTTTTCCAACAATATCTGGTCTATGATGTCATACACTAATCCACATGAAACTTGGTATGGTTGTAGCCCCACATATCTGATATGGGATCATAGTCCCACATATCTGATGCGTGATCATAGATTTTGTGCTCCAGGGTGTGTTGCCTTTCATGCTAGTGCAAAGCGGGGTAGGTGCAAAGCACAATGGCTGGAAAACCATTATGCCAAATGTTGGGGTTTATCTGGTGCACTAGTTTAAAGCATTCACCCTGGTGGGCCGGTCAGAGCCTAATAATCACACTAGGCAGAGAGTATCGTTCGAACTTTACTGTAGATCAGCACAACATGGTAATATCCATGGATAATGACATATATGGCCTTCCACAACACACATTCACAGTGAATCAGCTGAATGTCCAATTTTGGACGTTTATTGTTGCATGAACGCACATAAACTTAAGTTGACTATAACACTGTCTTCCCGCCAAGCACTAACCCAGAGTCTCTTAACCCGGATGATGTCATCACTTTCAGCGCTAACCTTTTGAACACCAAAAATTCTGCACTTTGGCCTCTATGAGGCACATTACCCTAGCTCATTATGACTCATTTGTGCAGCAGCACCAAGTGAATAGATGTACAAAGCAAAAATTTTGCAATTCACTAGCCAATAACTTGAGATGTAAAGGCTCAAACAATCCAGATCACTACCATTTTCCTTAGATGCACACCAACATTTGTGAAATTTCATCCATAGGGGGCGCTGCAACTAACATTTATATCAGTTGCATACATCAGTTGCAGTTAGTTCACTACGATTTGCCAACCTTTACAATTTGTTATTGATCAAAAGAATGATGTACTTGTTGTGTAATGTCCTTGAGGTTAGCTCCTGTTTCCACTAACGGTGTAACAGTTATAAAGATTTTGGCCAGATTATAATGTATAGGAAATATCAGCATTTTAAATATGGGTCAATGTCATTTAATTGGTTTTCAAAATATCAAAACTATAATAAACTGTGCAGATAATATCTTAAAGGGGTTAATGTAGTTTATCTTCAAGTTACACTTACAATTACAAAACATTACATGAAAATAAGAGTACTGCTTAAAGAATAGTAATAGATATCCCAATGAATTATTGCCAGTTAGTTTCTAATATTCTTACAAATATAGTTTTTGAATATTGTGTTTTTCCAAAATGTATTTCATTATACCAATAAGGCTTTATATAATCAGATTTTCATGAATATGCATACTTAAAAAAAAAAACCCTAATATCTAGTATCTGAAAGGTGCTAATTAAAATCTTTCTATTCTATTATCTCTCCTTATAGAAAATTGTATAGCACAATCTTTTCACATTTTCACAGACTTTTTCCATCCACCCATCCATTATCTTCAGTTTTTTTCAGGGTCCGGGTCACGGGGGTAGCAACCTAAGCAAAGAGGCCCAGACCTCCCTTTCCCCAGCCAACTCTTCTAGCTCATATGGGGGGATACCAAGGCGTTCCCAGCCCAGCCTAGAGATATAAACTCTCCAGAGTGTCCTGGGTCTTTCCCGGAGTCTCCTCTCGTATGGACATGCCCGGAACACCTTGCCAAGGAGGCGTCCAGAAGGCATCCTAACCAGATGCCCGCAACAATTTCTTTTTCCTTAAATGTAGTCAATCCGGTAAGACATGTGGTGTCCAACTAAAAGGCTAATGTGGCAAACACAGATAATGTAGCTAAGACATTGTTTTCCCCTAATGTCAAAATCCTCATATGCTTGCACAATGTTCTTCACCTAAACTTATTCCACATTTTAGTCTCAAATTGAGACTACCATTACCTGCATCACTTTTATCTTTGTGATACAAATACCGGGCTTCAGGGCTCCCGAGTGGCGCAACGACAACACACTCACCCCGTCATCCGGAGATCACTAGTTCGAATCCGGGTGATGCTATAGCTGCCCATAGCCGGGAGCTCAGAGAGCAAGACTGGCTGTGCTCTCAGGGTGGGAGGGGTAGCATACGTTCTCCCCCCATGTCAATCTACAACGTTACACCGAAAGTTGCATGGGCAGCAGTCCAAGAGTCCAAGAAATGGGAGAAAATTACACCAAAGGAATAATCTTCAGCCGCACAGTAACGTTTTGTTCATGTCCTAAACCCCAAGAGTGACTCTGTCCATCATCCCTGAAGAACAGAAACTAAATTAAAATAAAATACAGTTTATGTTCATGTAGTGCGTGAGTAATGGTTAATTAGGTTAGTTTATATATATATATATATATATATATATAAACCATTTATAAAATAAGGTATAAAGGTATTATATACAATGTTCTTTAAAGAAAAAGGAAAATCTTGAAAATTTCTTTAAATAAAGCTCGACAAGGACACTTTTGGACTCATTTGTCATACTTGCTCACTGGTTAATGAACTGAATAGCTTCATTTAAACAAGAGAGAGAGAGAGAAGAGAGAGAGAGAGAGAGAGAGAGAGAGAGAGAGAGACTGCCTTTGCAATAACATAGCGTTTGGAAAAAATGGGGCTCGTTCACTCTCTTATTCCCAAACATAATTAAAATGCCTCTCTTATCAATGTTTATATTGGGAGGTCAGTAGGCAGTGGGCCAGAGGGCTGCAGTAATCTCTCTGATAACAATCACTCACACACACGTCTTACTACACTTTTCAAAACTTTCCATTGCCATAATTATTACTGCAGTTAATGAATGCTAACCCTAACCCAAACCATAACCTCATTTTATTTTTGTTAAAAACTACAAAAAAAAAAAAAATCATTTTCCTTATGGGGACCAGCAAAATTCTGCGTCAAGGTCCAAACTATCAGATATTCCTATTTATTCCCCATAAAGATATAAAAACACGGTACAAACATACATTTATGGCATTTAGCAGACACTTATCCAGAGAGACTCCGGCTAAGCAGTTGGGGGTTAAGGGCCTTGTTCAGATGCCCAACAGTGGCAGCTTTGTGGTGCTTGGATTTGAACTCATGACCTTCTACGATCAGTAGTCCAATATCTTAACCACTGAGCTACCATTGCCTCATATCACAGGTTATGTCCTCTCTCACATGACACACACACACATTTGCATTGCTACAAACTTATGAGGACCAGCAAAATGTCCCCACAAGTTTTAAAATATCAGATAAGACTATCCTTCTGGGGAACCAATATAAAATATAAAATATCTCTCTCACTCACACACACACACACACACACACACTTTTCCATAACAGCCAACCTGTCCTTATTCACATGTTTCACAGGAAATTGCACCAAGGAGCAGGAACACTAGCCTTAGCATGTATTATTACATCGGAGGTGACCCCCTACCACCGACACAAAGAGGCCCAATGTTACCAGATCCTGAACCTAGCTTACCTCACACCATAGCATTACAAGACCAAGTGGAAGGTGTGACAAGAGGCACTGATCAAAAACCCCCTTAAGTAGAGTGGTGAGCAGGTGTCTCCTGTCGACCCAGATTGCCCAGACTTGCGGGGAGTTGAAGTCCTCCCACCGTGAGCCTCCTTACAAATAGTAAAAAACACCTTGACTTTGCCAGGTCAGTCATTTTGTACAGTTGGTATTTGATTGACTAGCATATTTATTGTCCAAAGAAAAGTTCTTCCTCTCAAACAGGGACTCAAAATGCTTCAAATCTGAACAATCCCTGGTTCCTCCAGACCTCCCTGGCTTCCTGGAAAGGTTTCTGCAATGCAAATGCATCCATACACGGCACTGCTGGTTTAATGCTGCCCTCTTTGTTTTTATTATAAGCGCATGATGTGCAGTTTTATTAGTTAAGCAGTCCTGGTTTAAAAAAGCAGGATGATCACTCACACCCTGGTAATAATTCTGGTGTCTAGACTACTTCTGGCTGTGATGAAAACCATTACTGGTTTGTTTTTCAGCCTGAGGACATAATGGAAAGACAAATGGATACAATGAAAAGACCCTTCACACTGATTCATGAGGCACTCTTTACAGATTCCAGTTTGTGTGAGGATTACTGACTAAGATGAAACTACTGAACATAGGAGATGAAGATCTTTTCTACTCTTTTAGAACGTACCAGATGTGCCTATGCCACACACTGAACATCTGTCCAGACACAGGAGCATGTCTGTCTAGCTGACAGCTCTCTTTACCGTTCATTGTTTCCATTTGCTTTCAATTAATCTTTAATTATCCCTTATTTCATCTTTCCTGCCCTTTTACAACACACACTGTACTCATTAGCTCACTCCATACTGCTGAGCTTGAAAGACCTCCTTCTCTCTCCCCATATATGTTTATAGGCTAGGCTGTCACACGTGTGTAAACGTGTCCATATGTCCATATGTCTCCTCCACACGCTGATGAGAGGCAGCAGCTCAAAACGCTATTAATAACTAATTTCCCTGCAGGTCCACAAAGAGCCAAGTGAAGGAATGATTTTACACCACACACTTGTCTTGTGAGCGTGAAGTGAAAGAAAGTGAAAAAGTGAGAGTGAAAGAAAGAAAGAAAGAGTAGAAGAAAGAAAAAAGGTGTAAAGAGTGAAAAAATAAATGAAAGTATGTTCACAGATTTCTGCTAATTTTCTTCCTATATATACTGTATATATTGCTAAAAAGTATTCACTCCACATATGTAAAATTCAAGCGCCTAGTCATGCAGACTGCTTCTACAAACATTTGTAACTCTCAGGAGCTCAGTGAATTCCAGCGTGGTACCGTGATAGGATGCTACCTGTGCAACAAGTTCAGTTGTGAAATTTTCTTGCTGCTAAATATTCCACAGTCAACTGTCAGAGGTATTATAACAAAGTGGAAGCGATTGGGAATGACAGCAACTCAGCCATGAAGAAGGCTGTAGGCAGTATATTCTGAGGCACATAGTGCAAAGAGATTGCCAACTTTCTGCAGAGTCAATCGCTACAGGCCTCCAAACTTCATGTGGCCTTCAGATTAGCTCAAGAACAGTGTGTAGAGAGCTTCATGGAATGGGTTTCCATGATCGAGCAGCTGCATCCAAGCCTTGTATCACCAAGCGCAATGCAAAGTGTCGGATGCAGTGGTGTAAAGGACTGGACTCTAGCAGCAGTGGAGACGTGTTCTCTGGAGTGACGAATCACACTTCTCCATCTGGCAATCTGATGGAGTCTGGGTTTGGTGGTTGCCAGGAAAACGGTACTTGTCTGTCTGCATTGCGCCAAGTGTAAAGTTTGGTGGAGGGGGATTATTATTATGGTGTGATGATGTTTTTCAGGAGTTGGGCTTGGCCCCTTAGTTCCA
>JANCOA010000025.1:8159572-8169585 GCA_024363135.1 Leptodoras oyakawai | reverse complement strand
CCAGTGAAAGGAACTCTTAATGCTTCAGCATACCAAGAGATTTTGGACAATTTCATGCTCCCAACTTTGTGGGAACATTTTGGGGATGGCCCCTTCCTGTTCCAACATGACTGCACACCAGTGCACAAAGCAAGGTCCATAAAGACATAGATGAGTGAGTTTGGTGTGAAAGAACTTGACTGGCCTGCACAGAGTCCTGACCTCAACCTGATAGAAAACCTTTGGGATGAATTAGAGTGGAGACTGTGAGCCATGCCTTCTTGTCCAACATCAGTGTCTGACCTCACAAATGCACTTCTGGAAGAATGGTCAAAAATTCCCATAAACACACATTGTGGAAAGCCTTCCCTGATGAGTTGAAGCTTTTATAGCTGCAAAAGGGTGGGCCGACATCATATTAAACCCTATGGCTTAAGAATGGGATGTCACTCAAGTTCATATGCGTGTGAAGGTAGACGAGCAAATACTTTTGGCAATATTGTGTATATTGCTATTCCTCAGAGTAGACACAGAGTAACAATACTACACCTCCAGGTCTGAATCCTCCAGCACCCAGGCCACCTGCTCCTAAGCTTCCATAACCTTAGAAAGAAAAAAAGATAGGAAAATGGATATTTAAGAGCAGAATGTAGTGCTGGGTATATTAGTCGTTTATTTTCCCTTGTTCAGCACCTACCACATTTAAAACCTGCATTTTATTTGGCAGGTGAGACAAGCTCGCTTCTCAGACCATAAATAACAGATGGGTCTGAGAGAGAGAGAGAGAGGCTGAGGGAGAGGGAGGTACATGGCTTTTGGATGCTTTGAACAATCTTTTTTGGCTTTGAGAGAAAGGAGTTTGAACTCATTGAATATTTATGTCAAGACCGTGTTCTCCATCCCACATGGAGATTGTGTTTTCTTCCCAGATGGAAGTGCTACATAAATGGAGTCATTCACCAGACTGCATTCTTACTTTATGACACTGAGTGTGCAGAAGAAAGATTGGAGCAAGATGAGCAGAGGAATGTTTGGTCTGTCAGTCGCACTTCTGCCACTATAAATCTCAAAATAAAGCTAATATTTATGGTAAGGATAAAACAACAATGGTGTGACAAATGGAGAACGACAAGTCCAAGTACATTTGCTATCTCAAGTCTCTGCTAATTATGATGAGTATGTCTTTTTTCTTGCAGTATAGAACGTTTTACAGCATTCACAGATTAGAGCAAACAACTGTACATTGCCTAATGATGGGAAAAAATAAAGTCTATATTGTAAGGTTGATGCATTCCAACCTTGTGAGGCAAAGATTTGCTTGCCACTTTTTAGGATCTAGACAGGAAGCCTGCACCCCTTTGGACAACTATAACCTGTCACTGGTGCTTATTTTTACAGTCATATGCATTTTCAAGGTTGTCAAACTGCTAACCTGCTCCACTATTCAACTTTTAGTGTTTTTCTGAGTTCTTATGCTCTCATAGAATTGTCTGGCATTGAGACCCAAGTCACTGGAGACATTATTCCTAGCAAATGATAATATTAAGGAATTAGAAAAAGGAGGACTACTTTGAGATTAATGCTGTCTCAGGGACAAGTGTCAAATAATGTGAGCCCATTCCTAAACTTTCTCACATTCCCTTACCAGCCAAATATACACCTGTGATCCATCAGAAAAGGAATCTTCAGATACGTGGAACAGGCACTGAGACAGAGGTGTCTGCCATTAGTTAATGATGCACTATGAAGCACTCCCCTGTTTTCTCTATGTCAGACAGCAAGCCTCCCTTAAGCACCTCACGTATTGTCCGATTAGTCCAACTTTCCCTGATAGAATAAGAAGCCAGGCCATGTGTGATTGGAATGTAGTACTGGCTCTTTGTACATTGAAAACCTCTGGGTGCAACAGGGTTATCTGCATTAATCCAAAAGGAGAAAATAGGAGAAGGTAAGACAGAGAATCCGTGTCTAAATCCATATGAGCATTTACGCACGAGCATGACTTGGCTAGGGAGAATTCTTGCAATTTCTGCAATCTTCATTTTGGAGGATAGGTATGCATTTTAATGCTACGGGCCAAATTAAGCCTTATATAAAATACACCAGGTCCTTAGAGGTATTATCAAAAGACGCCTTAACATCTTTTACATCTCATGTAACATTAAGATCTGATTCTTTTCAAAATGATCACTTGTTGTTGATTGTAACCATTATTCATATGCACCACTCCCAAGCTCCACTGATTACGCAGAAGATCACGCACAACTCACAGATTTATGCTGGCTATAGTGTTGGTTTAATAAGCTTTCTAGATACACACCATATACACACAATAGTACATAACATAACAGTTATGCAAATACCAAAAAACAACAGAAAGTGTATAAGATTGTACTAAAAGTATATGTGGACCAAACATTGAACCCAATTCAGTAAAGATTGTGGATTTTGGTGAAAAGAATTTGCTGAGACATTGGTTTGGACAGATGCATCAATCCAGCAAAAAGTCATCAGCAAAGATGGAAAAATAAATATAAACTTTTCCACATTTTGTATCATTACAAGCTGTAGCTGAAATGGAGTTAGATCAATTTGTGGTTGTGCGATATTTCCATTTAAAAATAATGGATTTTCAAAGTTTAGGCCTTTTCAGGATGTTTCAAAGTTTGGATGTTTTTCTAACAAAACCCTGACTGATACTCTTCCAAAAAGTTATTTTAATAACTCCATATGATGGTGTTTATTTAGCAACTTTCTCTCAAACTCTTGGGTCTTCCAGGAACAGCTGTATTTATACAGTACTGAAGCCACAAAGTGACACTTTACCTTGCACACGTTCATCTAATTATGTGGCTTTTACACCATTGCTAAGTTAGGGGATTCACAGCAATAGAGGCAAACACTTATGTAAGCACAACTTCTACACTTTTTTATTTGTAGATTCATGGTATACAGTACAATGCCAATTACATCCAATTCCGTTCGGTATACTGTCGGTAAACTACAAAATGTGCAAAGGTCAAAGGGGGTGAAAGCTTACGCAAGGCACTGTATGACTTAATGTAATATACCAGTTACTACAAAGATAATGGTGTAGAGCAGAACTGTTCAAGCATGTTATGTAGCGTATAAAATAGGTGGCCAGAAGTTAGCAGGAGAGCTCAAAGTCTACGGCCATCCAGCGTCAGCTTAGCCAAAGTCAACATTCAGGCCAAGAGTCTCTCCAGTTCTCAGACATGAGAAGTTTGGGTAAGTTAATCCTCAGTGCAAACAAACTCCATACTGATGGGAATAAGATATGAGAGCATTCATCTAACCATTTTTTGCCTGTTTTCCTTCAGATACCATGTCTCCGACATGACATCTGGAGTGCTAAACAGTGTAGGTAGAAAAAGCCAAGCTGAAGAACTATGGAGGTATTATCTGCAATGTTGTTCTCTCTTTCTGTCTCTCTCTCTTCCTCTCTCTCTTTCACTCTCTCTCCCTTCACCAGATGCGGATGCTAACGGATTTAATTTAAGAGAGCGCCGAATTCCATGGCTCTGGTCCATGGAACTGACGACAGCCACAGCAAGAAGTCTGCAGGCTCCTGGAGTCCAACAGCAGTGCTCTCCTGCAGATCGCAATCAATTTCATTACACCGCAACACTGACATGCCAAATTAAAATCGAAAAAGAAAATGCCAACAGGTCCATACACACCCCTTTCCTTGTAGCAAAATAATCATAGATTCATGCTACTAAATAGTCCAAAAATTACGCTAACCACTACTAGCTGGCTTTTTCCACTACACGCCCCAAAGGCCGACCTAAAAAGCCAGCATTCAGTTCAGCAAAATCAGTCACAGCCATCGGAGAGAAGTGGCAGAATACTTGGCACGGATGATCTGAAAGCAAAATGAGGAACCCCCAAGGTTTGTTGCTCATTTGCTAAAACTATACAGGATGTTACCGCATTTATTTATTTACCCCCCAAATCAAGGCACTTAAGCAGCCATTTTATGAAAGGCTTTCAGTGAAGTAATGTTTTTGTCTGAAATATAGATGGAAAAAGGTTCATTGAGCTTACTGAAACTCAAACTGGTTTAGGCTCTGCCATATAAATGTTATAATACTCATTACCATTGTCTTAAAATTCAAAAATTACAGCAATATGGACCAGCCAATTTGTATGAAATATTACAAATGAGGATGAACGTTAGCACACAGGATGGGGTATTTTCACAAACTCAAGATGGAAGGATATTCATTTAAAGCAAGTGATTTAAATGCAACGGTAAGGCCACCCAACACTAATATTAACCCTTGTATCTTTTGTACTGTTTAGACTGTATAGACCTATGTACTGTAGATATGTATAGTCTATGTATATACTTTGTACCCCTTATATATACTGGATAAGTGCTATATCAATAAATGTTTACTTACTTACTTGTTATTATGTTGGCATTTCTTAGGTTTTCCTGAATAACAGGTTAACCCTATAAGCCACACATTAAGATCTTGAGAAAAACTGTTTTAACATTGTGTGATTTCAGAAATTCCAATAAAATCTTGATCAAATTCTACAGCAGACTGAAAAAAACATATGTAACCGAAACCGAAAACGTATGTACTCCGTGTTAGATTATATCACAAAAATGCTCTAAAAAATATGCCTGCAATTAAAAAATGGGCTGACATAAACAGAAACATTCCTCAAGCTGAACAGTGTCGTTCAAGTAGTTAACTTTTGTCTACACGGTTTACCGATGTGAAAAACAATACTGAAACCGTGCAGACAAAAGTGCAGCACAAAGCTTTGATATAACTCCGCTGCTATAAGTAACAGTCACCCTGGGGTTAAACATGTCGAGAGAAAATAAAAACTCTAGCCAGACTTTTAATAATATGTTTTCATGCACAATGTGAGACAGAAAGTCACGGCTTATAGCCAAAACATAGTGAATGACTTCCTAACTTTTGGTCAAATGCACGTACATAATTCATGCTACATACAACTTTGTGAGAGGAGGATAAACCATACTCATAAACTCAAACCATTTTGTTTCCCTTAGTCTCTATTAACTGAGAACACACCTTAAGTGATTATACCACATTCAGGGCAACCTTTAAGCGTTTAACTGTGCAGTGCATTGGGGTTTTTACTTGCCTGATTGGCTAGCAAATAAATTTACAATTAATTTCCTACTAATATATCTTATAGCTTGATGACAAATGGAATTGGACCCAGTGGACAAACCACACAAATACAATTGGGTAGCAGTGTTGCTTTAAAAATAATGGGGGTGGCTATATGATGTGGTCAAATTCATTGTATTCTTGGACAATGATTTTCTCTTCATACTTCAGTGAGATTTTGGGTTGGTTTCTGACTGTAGTGATCCGATACTTTGTCTCCTCTTAACCAATCAAAGCCTCAGTCACTTTTATCAGTCATGGCACATTTACAAGGCCTGATTTAAGAACAGCACTCTGGTGTAATTATCCGCCCCAACTCCTGAATGGTGACAACCCTGCTGCATTTCAAGGCCCCAAATGTGCTTTTCTCATTTTTCCCCGTATAAGTCATTGTTTCTGCCATCCCAAATCTTGCGGTCTGAAGGTGAACACCTGCCAAAAAAATTCTGTTTCTCAGCTATATTCCCTATAACTCACAAATAAGTGTCTTTTTTGCTTTCCCATGATGTTTCTGCCGGTCTGTTGCCAGGCCCTTTAGTTTAGACCAAACTCGGATTGGAGCTGAGATAAATAGGAGCAGCTGCTTGGCTCACCTAGGTCCTGCTCTTCCACTGTCATTATGAAGGATTAGTTTCTTCTTCAAGGTACATTGAAACTTTCATGCTGAAGGTTTGTTCTGTTAATCTGTTTGGTTCTGTGACTCTATAGTAATTCTATTCACAAAGTTAGGCAATGTTACAGGTTGTTTTTTGCAAGAATGGTTCTTACTTACAAGCGTTTGTATGATTCCTTGTACTGACAACAATTACAAGAATGGTACCAGACTGCACTGCTTTGTGAGTTCACTTCAACTCAAGCACTTCACACCCCCCCCCCCCTCCACTGAGTTTTCCACAATTTTAAGCCTCATTTCCAGTGGTTTACATTCATTTACCAAACACTAAGTGTAATGCTGATTCATTTGTTTCTCTCTTTTATAAAATCTCCATGAGTCATGTACAAACCCCAATTCCAGAAAAGTTGGGACACTTTCTAAAAATGCAATAAAAACTGGAATCTGGAATTTGTTATTTCACTCGAACCTTTATTTAGCAGACAAAGGGACAAAGAAAAGATTTTCAGTGCTTTCAATGATGAACTTACTTCTGTTTGTTAAATGTAAACAAATTTAGAAATGGATAGCGATAACGCACTCAAAAAAGCTGGGACAGACGCATGTTTACCACTGGGTCACATAACCTTTTTTAATAATACTTTTTTATAGGGTTCCAACTTTTCGGGAAATGAGGTTTGCACTAAGTATGGACTGATAGCACTTCCTAGCACTTTGGAAATTATAGTGTCTTCTGATTAGAGGTGGGTACAGTAAAGTATATGGCTATTCTACCCCATTATGATTCACTGTGCTGCCTCTCTCAGAACTGGTGGATCCTGCTTACAGTTTTTACACACTTAAGAATAAAACATTTATTCTGAGACCCATAAGGGGTGGACAAATAACACTACTGTATAGCACTTAGCACTTCCTATCAGTCCTGTATTCATTATACATTTATAACAATTAACTGCAATTCTAACAATTATAACAAATCCATTTATGCTTAATCCTTTTTATACATAATATATAATAGTTGTTGGTGGAAGGCTTTATAAGTACTGATTGTAACATATTTTTATTACATCCAGCATGGTTCACGACATTGCTGGTGTGTGGTTGTTATCAATTGGCTAGCTAGGCTAATTCCCCTGTCCTGTGACAAGAGTGTGGCAAGAGTGTCCTGGGGCCCTGACACCAGCACCACAGACCCAGTTCCCACCTCACTTTTGATCCTCTGCCTGTCTCTCCACAGGCTTGCACAAGGGCATCATTTTGTGCTAGTCAATAGCAGACAACAAAATGTAATACCCTGAAGCCATGCCTCTTTGCAACATCTCAGCACATAGTTCTGCACTTATCTATTGAGTCAGGATCCCAAAAGAACTCTTGACTGACCAAGGCACGTATTTCATGTCACATACACTAAGGGAATTGTATGAATTGTTCAGGATTAAATTGATTTACACAAGTATTTATCGTTTGCAGACCATTGGACTCGCTTAAAAACATGATTTGTGATAAGTGGCTCAAGCCTCTGTTATTTGCAGAATGAGAGGTCCTGCAAGCCTCAAAGGTTTCTTCATGTTATTGTATGGGTGCAAGCCTTGTGGTGTCCTAGACATCAATAGGGAATATTGGGAAGTTTGCTTCTAAAAGCAAAAATAAAACTCAATACATTCTTGACCTGAGTGCAAAACTTCATGCACTGGGCCAATTAACACAGGGGAATTTGCTGAACATGGAAGAATGTCAATCCAGGCTGTATAACACGGATGCTCAGCTTTATGAGTGGCAAGGAGAGCAAGTCATAGAAGTCCTACAGCAAGTCAGAGAGGAAGTCAGACAAAAGGATAGAGGTGAGGCACTCCAACTAAACTTCCTAAAACTGTGGAGAGAGGCAATTCCATCAGCTCTGGTGACTGAATTGAACCTAGTCCCCTGTGATGACCACCTCCTGCTGTCTCATAGATTGCAGGTTGCTGAGTGGCAAAAGGATTTTTCTGATGTATTTTTGCCTCTAACTGGTCACACAAAGCTTGATCTGCTAGGTTTACCACTTCATCACTCTTCCATTTAAGTTATTTAGTGATGTATCAACAGCTCATAGACAGACCCCCCCCCCCCATTCAACCAAGCATATGCTGTTGTGACTGGAAGCAGCATTTACAATATCTGAGGGCTGTCCTGAAATGGGCAAGACTCACAGCCAACCCAAAGACTTGTGCAACTGGGTAGGTGGTAGTATTTGTATGGTATTTGGGTTATAACTTGGGTCATGGGCAGATGTATCCTCAAATTGCAGTGATAACCTGACTTTTGTTTTTAGAGACTGAAGCATCTTGTCCCAAGTGGTGGATGGGAAGGCGTGCCCTTGCTGAGCATCAGACTCTAGTTCTCTGAGAAGGAGGCAAAGTATGGCTACAAGCCTGAGATAGTAGTAGGGGTATAGGGGTATATGGCAGCAATGGTGTATATATAATATACAAACATGTCAATGAGACATGGAGGATAAGGACAGCCAAAGTCACATTTGCTACAATACGGCTCAATAAAACTATGGCTTGAAACAGTGGGGCAGTGAACAAACAACATTTGTGTCATTATTCCTAGTTATCCATGAGTCTCATTACAGTACAAACACTTTGCTCTGCATGAATAGTTTTCATAATCATGCATTTTTTGTGCATTACACTTGTATATAAAGTTCACAGCATGGGGAAAGAATGATTTTGTTATTTCAACAAATAAAGTAAAACAAACACAGCTTCAGAAAGGAGTCCAGAGTGACTTGGCTTTTAGGAAACATAGCCTACTGTTTAGCTGCATGATGAAGTGTAATACTACAGTATAAATACAAAATGACATATAAATAAATTAATATTAATCATAAGTTGCTGTCTTGATGAAAGGATTTGGGTAAACAGTTCCAAAAATATATTTATAAAATAAATATTTATATAAAAATAACTGCACTGCTGACATCAAAGGGCAAATGGTCAGGTACTAAGTACTCCATTTACAACAATTAGTACTGAGCACAATGTTCTTACGTACAGACTATAATGCCTTATGTAACATGACATTATGCTTTCACAAGCTTTCTAAAGTGTAATGCCAAGCATTATGATATAGTTAAAATATATTGTGTATGCTATTATTTATAATGAATGGATGCTTTTGAATGATTAATATAGCATTAATTGGAAAGTTTAGAAATTAACCAATGTGAGTATTCAATTCTATTTTCTTGGAAACATCTATTACTTCCATCCCATCCCCATTGCTTCCATAATTTACATTCCATTTCAAATAAAAGCCAATGATCAAATCAGCTAAAATGCCATACAATTTGATATAACACAGGTTTGAGATGCTTAGAGATGTTTATAGAACCAAGTAAAACACCTGATTTCCAGTAAAAAAAACTGTAGTGCAAATCATGCATCAGAAAAATGTCAATAAACTTGCCAGCAGCAATGGTATTTTCAGTTGTAAAACATGTCCAGATGGTCCACATATGAATTCAGTTCTGACAAGCCGGGCTTGAGGAATGATATGGACAATAAACTGAGCTCACAAAATCATTTCTTTGTCTGCTCTCCAACCTGCATGTTTACTTATTGCTTTCCCATTGTTTCAAACAGGACTGACAGGAATATTATGTGTTTTGTGGGAGAAGAGGGGGTGATGATATGATGATAACCAGGATTTCACACAGATATTTAAAGGCTAGAGTGAAAGTCATCTATCCATAAAGATGCAAAAGCTGCTGTGGAATGTGATAGGGAATATAAGTAATTTTTAGGTGTCAGATTCTTTTCTGGCTGCTCCCATTCTTGGGCTTGCCACAATGGATCAAGTCTGCCTTTTCTGATCTGGCACAGGTTTTATGCAGGGTGAGCTTCCTGACAACACCCTCACATCAACCAGACTTGGGACCAGCACTGTGGGCATGCCTCAATGGCTGGGAAGAGCAGGGAGACAAAGGCCCTGCTCATGGGCCCAACAGTGGCAGCCCTGTGTTTTGGGGATCAATCCCTTGACTTTCCGATCAGCAACCCCCTAACCTCCTGAGCTACCCTGTCTGTGTTATAGTCCTGAAACTATAACAAACCCACTGCATAGTCAGTCAGTCATTTTCTGTACCGCTTATTCCCAGTTACGGGGTCACGGGGGAGTGCAACTCTGAGTGCAAGGGCAGGAACCAACCCTAGACAGGGCGCTAATCCATCGTAGGGCTCATACACACACACATT